>CM021103.1:609101969-609395779 GCA_007115665.2 Sequoiadendron giganteum
TTAGGTTGGTGAGTACCCATAGGTAGATGGACCTCCTCGGAAAAATCTTAGAGGTTTGATTGAAGAAAATTATGTTGGAGCCAAATTTCCTATTAATTGGTATGATCAAGCTCATTCTAGGTCATGAGTTTATGTTATCAGGGGAGCAATACAGAGTGGATTCACATATCTCCTCACAGTTCATGGTGGCTCTTCTTAACTTGTATACCTCAAAGGTGGATGTGGAGAAATTAGCTTGAAATTTATTCATTCCAAAAATATTAGGCAGGTTGGAGGAGGTATTGGAAGTGGCCTCTCTAGGATTTGGCATACCTAGGCCTCATGACATGGAGCTTCTCTTTATTCTAGATGAGGTAGTAACATTTTACCCTTTTATCCTGCAAATCAAAGGCATGGGCCTGCTCAGGCAGAGAGAGTGGCTTGAGGTAGGAGTAAGCTTCTTGAAGAAAATGCTACATCTTGAGTTGGCCAGTTTAGGACTTTGAGTGGGTTGGCAATTTTATCAATTATGTGCAAAATTTTGGTGATGAATAGTTAATTATTTTTTAAGGTCTGTATTTTGTTTTTTTGTTCTAATTTTTTATTCCCTAGCTAGAAATTTGGTTTTTGCAGGGACATGGAATCCTTTTTGGGTGGTGGGTGCTTGTATAATGGTCTGGTTGATTTTTAGCTAGCTTTAAGTTTTGAGGCTTGTTCTGATACCTTGGCTCTATGCAACTGTTCCTAGGTGCTTGGTTAGGGGGGTAGCAATTTTTTGGTATATTTCTAATGCAACTTAAACAAATGTAATCCTACTTTTAAATTAATAAAAAAAAATTAGGCCTTTGGCCTTTTATCTAAAAAAATATAAAAAGGGATTTTAAACCATCATTTAACTCATGCATATACTATTATTTCACACTAATAACAAATTCAAAAAAATTATATGATTTGGATTTGGGTTAGCATAGATTAAACACAACACATCTCATACTCAAATCGAGTATGAATGGGTATTACAATGGAATGGCCTATTATGACATCTTTGACATAACCACAATCAAGGATAACATAGACCTACATAGTTAGGTGGAGAAATACCATGTACCTGCACACTCAATTCCCACATCAAGTATACCTGTTGCATGCATATGATAGTTGAAGAACAACATAATTACCCCATGATACAAAATAATACAACATAACATAGTGACAATACAAGTATCTCACAATATGCACCAAGATATTGGTTCCAACACAAAATAACATGACAAGAATATCTCAAATCAAAATATCCATGTATCAATCTACTGGTCTAAGTCCAAAATAATACTATTAGAATGTAAATGTGAGCGTCATTACAAAAAAATAATGAAATAGGTGATGTGGGAACCCATTATACACACCTTGTAATGGTGATAACATCCTAATTTAGGGTATGGAATCACCACCTATGATTCCTCAAGGGAGAACATCCATGCGGTATCCCCTTTTTAGGCTCCTAGATGAAATGGGATAATCATGCCTCCAAAGAATGACCTAAAAAATAAATAAATAAAATTCATAATCAAACAAGGTCACTTTCTGCAAGAGGTTAATCAAGTAATTATACAAAAATCATTGTAATAATTTCCAATTTAAGTAGAGTAATACTCCACCACATTTGCATTTTCCATTTAAAATTATCTAGATCAAAATTTGATTAACTAGCCAAGGAAAGGTTTCAAACAATAATTAAACATGAATTTTAATTAATAATTATCACTTTTGAATATGAATCCTTCTATTCCAACATTTAAGTCCTCAATTTAAATTATTACTTAATTTATGAACTAAAATTTATAAATCACTAATGTTTATTCACTCGCCTATAAGAATGAATGATAAGCATTAATTTTATTATTTAATTAACCTCTTATTATTTTTATTTTTATTTTATTTAAGTACTCCATTTCTTAATTTATTTATTTTCTATCACTAATGAATAATAATTCTTTAATCTATCAATTAATAAGATGGTGCCAATATTTAATAAGCACTTAATAAAGTCCTAATTAATTGTTTAAACACCTTTTTAAGATTATTTTACTTAATACACTTTTTAAAATAGTGATAAGGATTGATCACTTAATAGAGTTTAATTAAATATTAAATCTATTTGAGTAAGTCAAAATCCTAAAATCCAACTAAGAATAAAAACCCTAGTTGATTGATTTTTTCATTTTCAAATTTCTTTTATTTTCATAGTGCATGTTTGCACCACTCCCAACTAGGCAGGCCTCCACTAGTTGGCACCATTATTCATCCATTTCTCCAATTTGAATTTCCAATCAAACTCCTCTTGGGTGTCCAATTCTTGCCTATAACATCATGGAATGTTAACTACACATTCAAATTTCACAACTCCCAAGAATCCCATACCCCATTCTAATTTTTCATAATTTAATATTAAAATTGTTAATTCCAACATGCTTCCTAGAATGCAAATTACAAGCCAAAATTTCTCTAATTTATTAAATCAGATTTTTGGACATTAAAATACTCTAAAATATTAATCAAAACCATTTCACATCAAAATTGATTAAAATTGGATGATGCAAGTTGGCTAGCAACCATAGATGCACCTACACCATTATGGATTGAGATTTCTAAGACACCATAAGCCATAATGCTAGTACATTATAATATGTGAATGTTATAACACTCATGTTATTTCATATTTCGTATCTGAATATTTTTTGTCTAGATTTTGGTCCCCCATCTCGATGCACATACTTTGTGGGTTATTAGCTTTGGGAGGAAACAATGGAAGAAAAATATTGTGAATGTGAATGAAGGGAAATATCATTCAAGGAACTTGAATAATTTATTCTTTTTACTATGCCAATAAAGGACTTCCATTATGTAAGATATAGGCATAAACATGTTATGAAGAACATTAGCTAGATCATAAGGACTAGAGTAATTATTGGGTTTGAGAAAATTATCTCTATGCATGTGGGTTGTATTGGAATTATCTCTTTTATTAATATTAGAAAGATGTGCCTTATGACACAAACAATCTTCTTCATTAAAAAAAAATCATGTTATTCAATTTGATCCATGACCATTATGAGACTAAGTCTAGGAATTCCCCTAAGTGGAAGTTGGGATCTTGATTGATATTTTGACATATAATTAATTGTGGACGAAAATGAAAAAATTAATGAAAGTACAAAAAGTGTTAGATTTGAACTGAAGATTGGAAAAATAAGAAACCATATTAGAAATTAAAAATTAAAAAAGGACCCAAAACTGTAGGGTAACACTAGAGGGGTTTGAAGATTTGGTTCACCAAAATGTTTGGAAAATAAGAAAATCTTACAAATATATTACCTAGGCCCAATAAATGACAACTAAACAACACTATAATTAGGTGTAGATAATTTTGAGCTAATATACACACAAGTAAATGAGAAAGTTAGAAGACATTTAGCTCTTTGATGATATTAAGTGTCAATGTTGTTGATTTGACTATGTATAAGTGCTTGATGATCAAATTCAAAATTTAATATTATCATATTTGGGAAAGTACTATGTTGATGATTTGCCTCTAGTATCTACTCTTTCTTTATAACACTCATGTATGATTTTGTCCTACTTTGGAAAGATTCATTGTACCTTGGACAAACTATCTTTTGTTGTAATACATCTCTAAATCCTATGCACTTGTGATGATATATGGTTTTTGAACTTGGTGGTGCTATGTAGCACCTTAAGGAGTATGCTATATGGTTGTGGAAGTGTAAAAATTGCTTGAATTTGATTCAAATCCATTTGTCGTTTTCACAAGATTTAAAAATAAAAAGATATGAAAATGCATTATAACTTAAGTTAGTATCTATCAATGATATGATGCAATGGAGACTATTCAAGATATGATTTAATAACTCTCAAAATTCTTTTAAATATGTTTCTAGTGTCCTAGGAGTTATTTTATATATGTCATTCTAGACACTAACTTCAAGTATTTTTCATGTACGCTAATAGGAAATGGTCTAATTTCGATCAAGGCTTAGGTTAGGATAAGTTAAAGGTATGTTTTAATTTGATGGATGCAATCTCAAGTATGGTTTTTATAGGGGAAAAATTGCACTTGCTATTTTGTCTATGATGAAAAAATTGGTATGGTTTAGGATGCATCTAGACCACAAGGATTGAAATGGTTGAAAGCTAACTAGTATTTTACATTTTGTCAATTTATGCATAAAATATGATAAATTAATTTGCAAAATAATACATCTTAAGGCAAGTCCCAAAGTAAATGTAAAACTAAAGAAAAGGGCAAACCGTATAATTTGCCCCTCTACAACATTATGTCTAATTATATTTAGAACCCATATTTTTATTGTTGAAAAAACATTGTACCTTATTTTACTATTTTTTAAATAATATAAAAATAGATATAATTTTTTAAGAAAAACTATTAAAATAATTACTCATTAATCAATAGACTTTAAAAAAATACCTCAATATTAAATGCATACCACATACTAAAATCATATTTACTTAAAAGAAAAGAAATCAATTTAAAAACGATAATTATTTATCAATGATCTAACAACAATTAAATTTTCTCCAAATCTCATAATCCCACAAATCAAAATTAAACAAAAAAATAATTAAAATTTATAAAAACACCCTTCTTAAAATTCTAAGACTTAGATCTAAATGTCAATTCCCCTTATGTTAAAAAAATCGAACTTACCCTAAGGTCTCACATAGATTCTACCATAGGTTATCAAAATACTAGATAGTAAACGTGTGTAATTGATATAGCTCAAATTGTTTTGCTAGGAAAACTTAAGAAGAGCACAATCTTGTGATTTTCCTTTATTTAGAAGTTTAGACAAGGACATGAGCAAAATCTATCTTAAAATCATGGCAGCCTAGTCATCTAACTTGATAAGGACATAGGGATGATACATCTTTACTTAGTTTGATAAAGACATTAACTTAATTCATTTTGGGAAGATAATACATCTATACTTAGTTTGATAAAGACATTAACTTAATTCATTTTGCAATCATAGAATGCCTTTATCTTTTCCGGAAACTTCATAGACACCCAACAAGGACAAGCAATGCCAACTTGCACCAACTTTCAAGCAATTTGTCTACACACAAAGCTTATTTTGTCATTTGGCTTCAAAAGTTTAGGCAAGACATGGGATGATGATCTTCTTGCTCAAGAAAGCCACCAATCAAATTATTTTCTCTTTTGCTTGACTATACAGATATGAGATAATATTTTTAAGGAAATTTGAAGATTTTATAGATATGAGTATTTTGTTTTTTATGGTTAATTGTGATATTTAAGTTAGTGTTTTTTTCGATTAAATTGTTATGAGTAGGGGGATTCAAATCGTTAAAGTTATTCACAATTCAAAATTGATTTTTGATTGTGTTTGTGGAGGATTTGAAACTTAGTGGATAGAACAATCAAGAAACATACCATCACCATTATTATATGAATATTTAGCAATAAAGTCGTATATGTTTTTTGATAGAAACACCTGAATTATACAAATAGTGACATCTTTGTTTTTATATATTTAAGTTAGTGTTTTTCTTTGAATAAATTGTTATGAGTAGGAGAATTTAGACCGCTAAAGTCACCCACAATTCAAAATTCATTTTTTATTGTATTGGTGAAGGATTTGAAACTTAGTGGACAGTGCATTCAAGAAACATACCATCACCCTCACCATCACTATACAAATATTTAGCAATAAGATCTTATATGTTTTTTTTTACAAAAACACCTGAATTATACAAATAGCAACATCTGTATTTTCATATATCGAATTACAATAGTATAAAAAGACACACCTATAAATTACAAACCACCCTTTAACTAAACTACTACTACAAATGATATAATCTAATCTATCAAAATCACCCCAAAAAAAACTATCCCTTTTAGCTTCAATAAAAAGAGCAAGTTGCCACCAACTGGGTTTATTTTAATAAATCTAATGATGAGATATGTTCAATTTTTTTAATCACAATGAGAAGCTTCTATAAAGATTCGTGTTAATCTCTTGGGGAGTATGAGTATTACAACCACATCTCAACAATTTATGAGAGTCCTTATCAAGAAGAGGAACCTTCAAAGGCTCACATGATGTTAACATCAAATTTATTATAAATTTGAATTCTATAAATTATGTCTTTTCAAGAGCAATGTCACTTTAAAGTAAATACAAACTCTATAATTGTATCCCTATCCAAAGAAAGCAAGTGCCCACAAGCTGACAAAATTTGAAAGGAAAACAATCATTATTATTATATTAATTTTTAGTTCATTACGCTTTGTTATTTGAATTTTTTACATGACCTAACTGGTTAGTAGTTGTCACATCAATGGTGAGCAAATGATGATGAAAGCATGATCATTATTTTTAGTTTGTGTTCCATGATTGATGATAGGTTGGGTTATTTTTAGAAGAGCATTCACATTATTGGGTTATAAATAAAAATGATTTTTTTATTGGTAAAGGTGCTAACTTTGGTTGTGGTTGTCTTTGTTTTGGGGTTTGAATTTTGTATATTCTTTTTATTAATATATACTTTTAGATTAAAAAATTGTTAAATGTTGATAAAAGATCTCTTTTTGCTCTTTTTCTTACTATAAAATATAATAAAGTTATGTGGCAATGAGAGGAACATGTGCTTTAAGTTTGATGATCATCCATTTTTAAAAAAGTAATGCTTATGATTAAGCCTTGTTCTACTTTATTATATTATAAAAAAGTAGTTTTTATTGATTCTATTTAAAAAGTATATTTGTAATTTTTAATGGTGAAAATTGTATATTTTATATTATATTTTTTTGTTTTAGATTTAATTTGATTCAATTATTTGTATGTAATAATTAGTGTCTAAGTAATATATATTTTGTGTAAAAAATGGTAAATTATATAAGTATTGATTGATTTCAACTTCCCATGTTCTATGAATTTATATTTAACTTACACATTACTTATATTCCAATCTAGTTTGAAATTGTAATGTCAAATTGATTTCTATGATTTTAAATTCAAAATTTTAAATTAAGCATGTTCCCTTATCCTCATTTTAGTTGTTCTATCTTAGAGTGTTGTATAAAATAACATACACTAATTCACTTTTACATATCTAAAATTTAGGCATCAATGAAAATAGTTGCTAGAGATCTTGAGTTCACATTGCATCAATATAAGAGTATTGCATCAACATTTTTAATAATACATGATTAGGTATATTGCACAATTTCTCGACATATCTTCACTATTTTTTACAAGCTTTAAACTTGATTCAAGTCTAGTGGTCTAATTGAGAACATGATCCTCACTTAACAAGCTCCCTGAGTTTATTTATAAATACCCCAAGTTCTTTATTGCAATTCTAGATACCCAAATGCAAGGTTGTCAATTTTAAATGTACAATACATGCCACATTAATTTTGTGTAACACACATTAATTTTGCACATATAAATCAATTTCATGCAACAAAATTGAACTAGATCAATTTTAAACCATGATTACACCCTAGATCAAGATAGATTTTTATTTTTTGGTTTTTGGAGCATTGGTTTTTGGAGCATTACAAATTTGGATTTAATATCAAATATATATTTGGATCAATAGAAAATTTGGTAGTCCAATGCCAACATATCACATTTAGAGTTGAGTAAACCTAAAGATTCTTTTATCATTTGAAAAATATACTTGTCTATTAATCCAAGGCCACCAAATCACACCTAGAGCTAAGTTGTTTGAAAAATATACTTGTCTATTTTTAATTTATTATCTTAGCTATATACCTTCTACATTAGGGTTTTATATCTCCTAAGGGTTTTATCTACCCTGTTTTTACATGTTATTGATTTATCTCTTCTAATTTTTGACTTATTATGTGATCTCTATTTGCTCCCTAATATACCCACCTTTGTTTGTACCTTAGGGTTTTTTTTTTTACCATCTAAATACTTGATGTTTTTTCCACTTATATTAGAAATTATATTTCATATAATTTCATCCTTTAAGTTTGGGCTTTCATTATTTTCTCTCTACTTGATTACTAACCACCCACCCTTCTTTATGCTTTATTATTACATATTGCTTTGTATTTTGATTTTCATTGTTTCTATTTATTTTATCCCTACCCACCCATCCTTGGATTATGAATTCTTACCACAGGGATTCTCGCATCCATTTTCCTTTAGAATCTCTCCATGAACACCATCTTGAATTTGACATGTTTGAAAATTACATTACATTTGATCCTTCCGTCCTTGTCACTTTCACATCTTTTTATGATATGATTGAGGATTGATTTACTATGGAGGCATCATTCCATCTTGTGTGTAATTTTACCTCAAGTTCATAGAGTTATTTATTTATTTTCTTCCACTTTATATGCACTCACTTCACTTGTTTATTTATTAAATATCTTGATAATTCATCTTTTATAGATAGGACTAGTGATGTTGATGATCATGATGATGTTTTACCTTTCAATGATTTTTCTTCTCATTTTTTTGTTCATGATTATGATACACCTTATGTGATGAAAACTGATAAGGTATCCCTATGTTATAGTGATAAATATTACAATGATGATTTATGTGTTGAGTGTAAGAGCTGAAGATTAGGTCTATACCCAAGACCACCTACAAAACCAATGAAAACCTTCTACAAGAAGGTATGCAAGAATATTAGCTTGGTTGATATTAAGACCTATCAAAAATGATGATAAGGTATGAAGTATGTTACATACGAGTACAATGCCCTTGATTATATAGAAAAGGTGAGGAATATGATTAAACATGATTGTGACATGTGTCTTAATCCTATGACATGTGATAACTAACAACCTAACAACCTAGGAATCAAGCATTAAAAGATAGAAAGATAAGAACTAGACATGCCAACTAAGACTTCTAGAAGAAATATTTTATCCTAAGTAAACTTAATCATGTGAATAAGTCCCCTAAGTCCCTGGTAAGATAAAATACTAGGTACAAGACATATATTCACACCAACACCCCCCTTAAGTGCAACTTAGGGAGAAGATTATTATGCAAATGATGCAAAAGAAATGCAAAGATGGGTCTCGACTACAAGGCCATTTTAGGTACCCATGTACAAAAGCAAATGAAATATCTCATAATTGGAGAAAAGGATAAAACAAAGTGGGGCAAAAAGCCTCCCCAAAAGAGAGATAATTGGGTGATCCCATAATAGTGGGTTACACTTTTTGGCCAAACTTGACATTGAGCTAAACTTTTTTAACTAAATCTTCACTTTCAGACACCTATAGCTACTAAACCATGAGGAATTTGAAAATGATGAAAACTAGTGATTTATGAATTTTTGTCTATGAATTATAAATATATATTTTTAAAAAAATTTGGAATCAAATTGAATTTATTTTTCTATCTCCTTCGATAACTATTTTTTAATAGTAAACTCCATTTTTAAAGAGTGATATTTATTGTATAACACATAACTTTTTTCTATGAAGGATAAAATTCTAATTTTTTCAAATTTAGATTTGTAACTATGATATTTATCTCCTTCATTTGGTTTCATAGTGTTTTATTGAATATTTTTTTCTTAATTAAGTTTTGAAGTCAAACCAATTACAATTTAGACATAGGTTTACTGTATAACACATAATTTTTTTGTATGTATTAAAGTTTTTTTTTTTTTTGTTGGATCAAGGACATCAATACCAAGAGCATAGATATTTTTTTAAATTTTTTTTGGTAATCTACTATTTTTCCACATGTGTAGAACATAGAGCTTGATTTTTAGTGAAAAACCTACATTCACAAGAAATAAAAAGTAAATATAATAATCAAATTAAATATATTTAAATTATACTTTGGGGAAGCTTATAATAAGGAATACACACCTACAAAACATAAATTTTAAATGAATTCATTTGATCCCCCAAAAGGTAAATCAAAAGTGGTTTTTTATCAACATTTTGATAAGTCTAGAGGAGACTCCATTATAGGTATGGTTTAAAACAAGCGGGGTGCTATCCAAGGGGGTTTGATCTAAGGAGGTTTGATCAAACCCTCTTCAATTAAAATCCTTTAAATGGAACCTTTCAAGGCTTAAATCATTATATTTTCTAAAAATATGTGATTTCAACAAAAATCAAGATGCCCCAGAAAGTGTAACCCATTATTGTGGCAACACCCTAATACAATCAAGTGATGAAAGATGGAGGACTCCATGATACCCCCCAAGTACACCATCCATCACATATACATATAAAAAATTCCCCCCATAAGAGGGAAATAGAGAGACTATGTAGCTCCCCCACAATGTATAATCTCCTACAAAAATGGTAAGTTCCTAAAGAAAAAACATGATCCAATGTTGAAAAATAACTTGTCTCCCTTTCAGAAGAAACAAAACCAACTACAGATGTAGGAATGCTTCCCATTCTGAATAGGAATTTAAATAAAGAAGCACAAATATGTATGATGATTTCTTTGAAATCTACTCATGTATCTCCTTGGCCATTGAAGATGAAGATGCCACAATCAAATCAAGTACAAGCCCAATCAATGAAGAAGGTGACAAACCAGGAATTTGTGGAAATGAATGTTGAACAAGATCCAAAGAAAAAGATGGTTTGACAAAATTATGTAATGCCTTTCATCAAAGAGGAGAGATAAACCCTCAAATGTGCCCTCCAAATCTAAAATGTGAGAATCCACATATAAGGATGCAATGTTTGATAAATAGGGATCCCAATTAGGAAGACAATGAGATACCTATTGCAATGAATCACTAGAAGTTCTCAAATGAATCACCAACAAATAATAAATGGTCCTACTGAACAAGAATGATGGGAGCCTAAATCAATGACTCTGCACAATGAATCAATGAAGGTGAAGATACAAAAACTATCTCTGAAGGAGAAGAGGGAGAATTTGAAGAAACCTCATCATCCTCATATAAATATTCAAAGTACTCCAAATCTTCAAACTCCCATATAGTAGCATAGTCATAGGGCATCTTGTTTGAAAAATGAAGAGGCACAAGACAATATGAAAGAGGATCATTTAGGAATGGATGAGTATAAGTATTTCCATATATCTCCCAAATTTTAGTCCAAAGAGTATGAGGACACTCAAAATGATCAATAGTATTGAAAGTGGCATCATCAACATGCATTTCAATAACTCCTAAGACATGGTCCCTTTTGCAATTCCAAGAAAATTTCTTACTAGTTGTACCTAGAGGGGGAACAAGACCATACAAATGTGGCAAAAAATGAATCCATAAGAGATGTTTTATGTTGCCATCTCTCCATTTTTTATATTTTCCCCTTTTTCAACATAATCAGATAATGATGAAATGAAAACCCCATAATGAACTATGATAAATTTCCAAAATTACAGACATTAACCTTCAACAAAAATTAGAAACCCCCAAACATGATGTATATTGTAAATTAATCCTTCCCAAACTGAGAGAACCTCTCCAGGAGTCAAGATGTCCAAGTAATTAGTCACAATGCCAAATATGCAAAATAATGAATAAATAATATCTAGAGATTAATTTGGAAAAAGTGCATGTGCACAATGATAGAGCTCCTTAATACCTTTTTGATGCCACAAAAGTCATGAAAAAGGGAGATCCATACATGTTCTCTAATACTGTGTAAGAGCTAAATATTATCTCTATACCCAAGACCACTTGTAAAAATAATGAAACCTTCTACAAGAGGGTATGCAAGAATATAAACTTTCCTAATATTAAGAGCTATCAAAAATTATGATGAGGTATGAAGTATGTTACATATGAGTACAATGACCTTGCTTATATAGGTAAGGTGAGGAATAATATTAAACATGATTGTGACATGTGTCTTAATCCTATGACATGAGATAACTAACAACCTAACAACCTAACAACCTAGGAATCAAGCATTAAAAGCTAGAATGATAAGATATAGACATCCCAACTAAGACTTATAGAAGAAATATTATGTATAAGTAAACTTAATCATGTGAATAAGTCCCCTAAGTTCCTAGTAAGATAAATTACTAGGTACAAGACATATATTCATACCAACATTGAGTTTATATCTTCCTTATCTATTCATGACATTGTTGAGCATTATGATGTTATTATTTCTACATGTCACAATAACCCTATTTTTATACCCTTTGAGGATGCATCTTATGATGAGTTTATGGATAGTGATTTATGTGTGCTACCTTTATATATATTATTATTCTAGTTCTTGTGATGATATATCTCCTCCATATCATGTTCCTAAATTGTTTTATTATTTTTTACATGATGATGTGGTATCTTAAGATGATATTTCTTTAGTAGATCATGTCAATTCTCTACATGTGCATGTTGATTCATTTATTTATTATATATTACATGATTTATGTTGTTAGTGATGAGTTATTGGTAGATGAATTTAATGGTTACTACAATTTATATTTATAAAACATATGAAATGGGGGGAGATGGATAGGTAGACCTAAAAAATGAGGGATCTATCCCAAAATTAAAAAGGGGGTGTCCACCTAATTACAAATCCACCTTTTCCATGTTCATTAGGAAGAGGGATAATGCAAAAAATGATTAGAATTAACTTGCAAGCCTCAAGTAGAGTCAACCCTAGGTTTGGATACTATGCTACCTTAACTTCCTTATGACAAATATGATTGAACAATAGTTTTGGGATAAGAATAAAAGTGCATTAACAATCAAAATTATGAGATCTAACACTTGAAACATGAAGTATTATGATAAAACTAGAAAAAAACAACCATTAACCAATAGATCTAATAAGGTTAGGATGGTATGTACCTGACTCCAAAAGTGATTTTTAGGCTCTACTGAAGGACATTCGCCCAGGAGCGAATGGGTCTCTATATAGGGCTCTAAAAATTCTTTTTGCATGAACACACATAAATCTTGACATCATGATAGGATCTTGAATGCTACAATAATTTATTGATAATTCTTCTCTCTAATGCTCTTGACAATAATATTTTCTCATCTAAAAGTTTCTTTAATGCTAGATGATTTGAATTGTTAAAAAGACCTTATATTTATAGGTGTTTCCTTAATTACCCGACAATTAAAAATCACAAGATGACCTTTGCAATTTTAATTTAGATCATTAAAATGTCACCAAAAACATATAAAAAAATGGGTCCCGAGACTTAAGGAGGACCCATTTGCCCTTGGACAAATGGGTCCTAGGCCATAAACCTAGGAAACACATTTTCCAATATGTGTAATTAAGTGTAGGCATTGATTAAATGTTGGCTTCCCTTTCAGAAAATGAAATTAATCAAGCTTGTGAATGCATAATTGGGCCAATTAAATGATTAATTAAGTCCAATTAATTAAGGGGATGCAAACATAGTGTGAAAATGTAAAGGCGTACATTTTTTGACAATACAATTTATATGTCAACTTACATTTACTTGTTATTTATGATTACATTAACAATGATATATATTATTTATTAGAGATTTTAGAACTCATTTGAGTGGTACAACATTGCTATATTTTACTTCAATCGGTATGCTTTATCATTCATTTATGGTATTGACACATGATTTCATTGTATAACTTATATTGTCCCATATTGTCTAAGGATGGTTTGGAATTTTACATTTTACCTATTGAAATATATTTTGATAATATTTCACCCCCTTACAATGATATTCATATGGATTGTATAAAACAAGATATAAATAAATAAAGAGATAAAAATTTATGCATCCAAATTCAATAAAATACCATAAATGGAAATGTAAATCAACCATAGAGAATATGCAAACTATAACACAAATATTTGCATGGAGAAACCTTGCAAGAAAAATCTCCAAACCTAAATAGACCCAATCTTGCAATAATCATTTAAAAGAGTATTATATTAGTATAAATTGTCAAACACACTAGATATTGAGAGGGGGTGAATTAGTATCTGCAAAAACTTAAACCCATCCAGAATTGGAACTCTTCAGTACATATCAAATTTCAAAACAAAACTTTTGAACAGATCAACAATAATGAAGGATATAGAAATTTAACCCCTTAGCAAGCTCAACAACCCTTAGCAATGAAAGTTACAAAAATTATATCCTTAACTAGATCAGCAAAAATGAAAAGGAAAAAAGAAACACACATCCACAAGATAACACCAAATTTACATGGAAAAGCCAAGGAGGGAAAAACCATAGTGAGAGTTAACTCATAATATAGAAGCTCATTGCTTACAAAATTACAATTAGGCTTATTACCAAGGACTTGTAGGATAAGGTGCAAAACCTTAGGGAAAGATACAAGGGACTTGTAGAACTAAGAACACACATTTTTAGGGGAAATATAGAAGGACCTTATGAGATTCACTAACTCAAAGCAGGATATAAGAAGTTTATAGATAATTACAATATTTGTCAACACAACACTTTGTTGATTGAGGCATTAAAGCATAATTGATCTTCCTTTCATACGATTTCACACTTCTTCTATGAGATATTCAATACTTACCACCATGCTCACATCTTGCATCTAAAATGTTCTTGCATTTATATCTATTGCAAGACCTCAAAACATCAATTAGGTCAGCCAAAAGAAAGATAAACAATGATTTCAACAATTCAGCTATAAAACATCAATGTAGTCTTATCTAGGGGATAGAGAGGGAAAAAAATACCTTATTACATCTTCCAATGTGATCCCAAACAACTCACACACTAGCACACATCAACCCAAGTCGGCAATAGGGAAATGTCTAGATGAAATGTGAAGCACATAACTAGTCAGACCAAAAACATAACTTCAAATGAATTTACTCAATGTGTTCTTAACCAAGATAGGTCAAGACCCAAATATTTTTTAACACAGCTTCATATGCTAGCACAAACCCTCAAACAAAATGCATAAGCAAGATGACAAGCCCTGTCAGCCAAATAATCATAATTACCCAAAATACCAACTCAAACACAATGCAGAACCACAAAAGAACAACCACTATTGTGTGGATCATAAGGAGATGTTCCTTGAACATCCAACATAACTTCCATATACTTTGTTTATACTATCATGCTACCAACAGCTACTGCAAACCAAAAAAGAACAAAATACTTCTTCCCAAAAACATAAAATGTATAACCATGAGATATGATATTAACAAAAAAACATGTGGACCAATTCAACCCATGAAATTGGAATTGAGACATTGCACAAACATTGAGAGAACATTCACCAATTTGTAGGATTAGAGACATCAATACAGAGAAATATAGAGATTTTTTTGGACCAATATAGACAACCAACAACACTGCCAACCTTCTGCAATTCACAAAAACCTCCTTGGCAACATTTGTGACCTAAAAATATAGGAATGCAAAATCCACATAGCATAAAATTTGAATCCAAAACTACAAGACCATATCTCCAACAGCAGAGGAATGCAGAGCATTCTCCAAAACATTCTTCATGGCAACATTATGAAATAGAAACTTCTTACTAACTTGTAGAGGCCAAAAAAACCTTGCAGCAACACATACTTCTTCAGGAACAACAAGAGAGCATAAAAAATGCTATAGGCCATCAAAAACATCTCTCCACCATTGTCATCACTTCTAATCCTCATCTTAATACTTCTAATCCTCATCTTAATATATCATTATGAAATCCTCTCTATTGGCATCAACCATACTAATAACTTCTTTCATTACGATCAGATAAGGCATGACATCCAACCATGAACTTCATTAACACACCATCATACGACATTGATAGCTCAAACATAATTTTTTCAACAATGATAACCAATTCCAACCAACAATTAAAATGCATTTCCATGTGATGACATCAATGACAACCAATAAGAAATATTGACATAAATGACAACCACTACCAAAAATCTCCCCCTTTGGCATTGATGGAAACACACACCTCCACAAAACAACATGTTCTTTGAATTTAAGGACAAAGGTTCAAATATTTTCAATTGAAGCAGCAACACATTCTCCCCCTTTGACCAACAACACTTTCAAGGAATCATACTAGCTCCCCCTAAGGAGAAAATTATTTCTTCTCTTTAATTTTTTCCTTCTTTGATGTACATAAACTTCTTCTTGAAACAACTAATAGGCTCCCTTGTCAGTAACAACCATTACCAGCTCCCCCTGAGAGGAAGCCACCATTAGTCCAGGCATAAAGATATGTCTTGAATTACTCCCCCTGGACAAATGCATTAATTATGCATCTCGTTAGAACAAGGAGGGGAAACAACCCCTAACTTCTATGGGAGATACTCAAAGGTATCCTTTGAAAGTGTCTTAGTGAATATATTTGCAATCTAATCCTTGGTAGGCACATATTCGAATTTGACTTCATGCCCTAAAACCTTCTCTCTTAGAAAGTGACACTAGATAGAAATGTGTTTAGTTCTTGAATGCATTACCGAGTTCTTGGAAATATTAATTGTACTGGTATTATCACACAATATAGGAAAGGGTTCATCATAAACAACCTTTACATCCTTCATATTTTGCTTCATCCAAAGCACCTGGATGCAGAAAGATGTTGCAAATATGTATTCAACTTCTATTATGGATAAGGACACTGAGACTTGCTTCTTACTAAACCAAGAGACCAATCTATCTCCCAAGAAAAATGCACTTCCACTTGTACTTGTAAGGAAGCTAAGGTATCCAAACAACTTCCTACACTAATCATGAGAGGGGAATAGTACAAAAGTTTATAGATCTTTACAAAAGTTACAAAAACTTAAATAGAAATAAACATAAATATCATGCATACCACAAAATAATGATTTATGTGGGGAAAACCCTTTCAGGAGAAAAAACCCACACTCCAAAAGCCACCCAATATATTATTCAAAAATCACAAAGATTACAATATACTTGCAGAGCAAGCTTCTTACAAGAGTATCACCAATGAAAGATCTAGAGGAAATACGACCACTATCAAACTCTCAGAATACATCACAATACGCAATTGTAATACAATACCCTCATAAAATAGGGTTGCCTTCTAGGGAAATTCAAGCCAATGAAATATCAACCATCAGATATGATACTTAATGATGAATGACCCAAGTTTACAATAATAATATATATACATAAATTTTAGCTTGAGAGGGCATTTCCCCCAAGCCCCCATCGGGGAACGTGGCCCCAAACCCCTCATGGGGGGTACCCACCCCCTCACACCTCCCTGTCACTTACATATCAATAGTAACTTATGCAATTTCAAGGTTGAGACAAAATTTCCTAACAAATCTCCCACTTGTTGAACACCTTGTAAGAGCAACGAGAGGGTCTACAAACAACATCTCTTAATTTCTAGGGGTCAAAAGGCCCATAGTCTCTGAACACCATCTAAACTTCTTTGTGCTCATAGTCTTAGTCAAAGAATCAACAAAATTCATCAAATTCTCTACCTTAACCAGCTTCACCCTACCATCTTCAACCATATCCGTAACAAAATAATATTGTACATCAATGTGCTTGGTCTTGGCATGAAATGTCGGGTTCTTGGCTAGACATATCACACTCTAACTGTCACAATAAATAGTCATTGCACCTTTTTTTATTCCAATATATGAAAACATTATCTTAAGGAAAATGGCTTATTTACAATCATGAGTAGTTTCCATATACTCAACTTCAATAGTGGACAAAGCAACCACAACTTGTCACTTACTCATCCAACTAATTTCACCACCAAATAAAGTAAACAAATAATCACTAGTGGATGGCCTACTATCAACATCACTTGCCCATTTTGAATCCACATAACCATGAATATTAAGTGAAATCAAATATTCATTCAAATTACTATGATAACACAAGAAATATTCTGAGGTATCGCACAAATATTTGAATACTCTTTTAACTGCGTCCCAATGAACTCTACCAAGATTAGACATCTATCTAGAAAGAAATCCCACTTCTTGGGCAATGTCTAGTCTCGTACAAACCATAACATACATCAAACTTCCAATTACACTATGGTAAATCACTCTTCTCATGTCTTCCATCTCTGATGGGGATGTTGGAAAATCTAAAATAGATAACTTTGTTTCATCTGAAATAGGAACACACAATCATCTACAATCCTGCATATCAAACCTCTATAAAATTGAATTGGCATACTTAATTTTTCCAAGCCATAGATTTCTATTCATTCTATCTCTTTTAATTCCCATCCCAAGAATGTGTCTAGCTACACCAAGGTCTTTCATTTCAAATTTAGCAGCAAGTTGAGATTTTAATTTTGAAATCACACCTTTCCCTTTACAAATAAATAACATATCATCAACATATAATGCAATAAACAAGAAAAAATCACCATCAGTTTTATAATAAACACAATGATCTAATTTAGAACTCTCAAATCCCAAACTCAACACATATGTATTAATTTTTTGGTACCACATCCTAGGACTTTCCTTTAGGCCATACAAATATTTCTTCAATTTGTAAAAAAATTACTTTTACCTTTCAACACATAGTGCTCTGGCTATGTCATATAAATATCCTCCTCCAAGTGACCATGAAGGAAATAAAATTTCACATCCATTTTCTCAACCTCTAAATCATAAGCAATGCCAATAGAAAGAAAAGATCTAATGGATGTCATTTTTGCAACAGGAGAAAATATCTCACCATAATCAACACCCTCAACTTGAGAGTAACCTCTTGCAACCAAATTTGATTTGTACTTCTCAATACCTCCATCTGAACCAATATTTTTCTTGAACACCCATTTGCAACCAGCAGGTTTTCTTCCTTCGGGAAATGGTACAAGATCCCATGTATCGTTATTTTTCAAATCTTTCATTCTCCATCCATAGTAATCTTATGGTATTCTGCATCATTCATACCTAATGCCTCTTCTACCGATATGGATTCATCCATGTTAGTATTAAAATAAAAATTACATCTCCAATCATTAGGATAATACCTTTCAAGTGTTTGTTTATTCCTTGTAAACCTATGAAAAATTTGAGTTGGACATTCTTCCTCTTTTGAAGATTCTAAGCTAGATGAGCTCTCCTCAACTTCTTGTCTATTCATAGGCCTCGATTCAACTTTCTCAGGTGTAGAAGGAAATTGGATCACATCTTTTTGTTTACTTCATTATGTTTGAAATGTAAAAGAAGAAGGCTTAGTTTCTCTAAAAATAACACTTCTACTATATGTTACCTTATGTACAATAGGATCCCAAAGCTTGTATCCTTTCACACCATAACTATGTCCAATGAAGATACATTTTACAACCTTGTTCTCCAACTTTGTTCACTTCTCCTTTGGCACATGTGCATATGCCTCACAACCAAAAAATCTAAGACATATTAATGAAGTCTTGTGACTTGACCATGCCTCTATAGGTGTCTTATCAACAAGAGATGATGTAGGAGACTCGTTAATTAGGTAACATGTAGTGGCAACAACTTTAGTCCAAAACCTTTTTTCTAGACCAGGACCACTCAACATACTCCTAACCTTCTCCATTATTGTCTTGTTCATTCTTTTTGCAACTCCATTTTGTTGTGGAGAATACAGAGTTATCTTTTGTCTATGATTAACATATTCTTTACATAATCTATCAAAATCATTAGAGAAAAATTCACCACCATTATCAATCCTCAAACATTTTATTTTATTTCCTGTCTACAACTCAACCTTTACTTTAAACTCTTTAAATCAATTGAAAACATCATATTTACTCTTTAGAAAATACATCCATGTCCTTCTACTATAATCATCAATAAATGAAAATAAAATGTGGATTTTCCAATTGAAGGAACATCTATAGGACCAAAAACATTAGAATGAATAAGATCCAACACACCACAATTTTTATGAGAACTTGAGTAAAACTAAATGCAATTTTTTTTCCATAAAAGCAATTGTCACAAAAATCAAATTCGAGATTGCAATCAAACAACCCTTCAACAAGGTTTTTATTTTTCAAGATCCTTAGACCCTTTTCTTCAATGTGGCCAAGTCTCTAGTGTCATAACATAGTTTTCTTTGCAAGTAACTTTTATTTAGAATAAATAACACCCTTGGGTACCCAAAATCCAAGACCATTTGTTGAAGACGAAACCCTCACCTCTTCCACAATTTTTATTTTCATAGTACTATTGAACTCAACAGTGCATGCATCAAGATTATACAATGTGTCATATCTGATACCTCTAGAAATCACCATAGCACCTCTAACCATCTTGCATTCTACATCAAAAAATACTACCTGCACACTTATATCTATTAGTTTTCTCACAGATAACAAATTTCATGATAATTCAATGATATGCAACAAACCATTAATCCTTTTTATTCTACCATTAGGAAACTTGATTCTAACTTTACCACAACCAATAATATTTAAATAATAATCATCACCCAAGCACACCTTACCTCCATCAAATTCTTCATATTTAGAAAACCAATCTCTATTAAAGGTGATTTGGAAAGATGCACTTAAGTCAATTAACCATTCATCATTACTTGCACAAGTTGCCAAAGTTGCAATGATTATATCACCATCTTTTTTCTCGAACTCATAATTAGAATCAAATTTCTTTCTTTTATTCTTCTTTTCTTTTTTGCAATCCTTACAAACATGTCTAGGCTTACTGCAATTCCAACAAATAACTTTGGACTTTCTAGGAAATTTTGATCTCTCCTTGGACTTGGATTTATCATGCTTCTTTTTCTTCTTGCCTTTTTCCTTAGGTATTCAACAAAACTTTAGGGCCTCCTTGGCACTAATGGAGACCTTCCTCCTCATCTCTTTAGAAATCAAAGAATCCACCACATCTTCACTCTTCAATATAATATAATTACTCCCAATATTCATAACAAGAGAATCCCATGAATCAGGCAAAGAACAAGGAAAGATCTAAAAATTTTCCTCCTCATCCATTTTGACACCAACTGATTCTAATTGAGCCACCGACATATTGAATGCTTTCAGGTGGTCTATAATTTATCCACCCTATTCCATTCTCAAGGAATACAATTTCTTCCTCAAGAAAATCTTGTTCACTAAAGATTTGTCTTGATACATCTCACCACATTTATTCCATAGTTTATGTGCAAAGGTATCTTCATGGAAATTTATTAAAATAGAGTCTATTAAGCACAATATAATTAGACCCTAGGCTTTATGGTCCATAACATCATATTGAGTAGCCAAAGTAGCATTTGCAAGCCTTGAAACATTCTCATCAATGACATCCCATATATCTTGATCTATCAACATATCCTCCATCTTCAACTTCCACATTTCAAAATTATTTCCAAAAAATTTATCCACCTCCATTATCCTTGATGAATTTTCCATTTGAAAATTCCTACAACAAGATCACAAAGCGTCTTTTGCACAAGATCTCACTCAAATATGGATTATTTCAAAAAACTCAACAACCCACAATTGAAAACAAAGTTTATCAAGCTCTAATACCACTTGCAAGAAAGCTAAGGTAGCAGAACAAATTCCTACACTAATCTTGAGAGGAGGATAATGAAAAACTTTATAGATATTTAAAATAGTTACAAAAACTTAAACATAAATATCATGTGTACCACAACACAATGATTTATGTGGGGAAAACCCTTTCGAGAGGAAAACCCCACACTCCAAAAGCCACCCAATATATTATTTAGAAATCATAAAGATTACTATATACTTATAGAGAAAGCTTCTCATAGGAGTATCACCAACAAAAGATCCAGAGGAAACACAAATTCTATCAAACTCTCAAAATACATCACAATACACAACCATAATACAATGCCCTCATAAAATAGGGTTTCCTTCTTAGGAAAGTCAAGCCAAAAAAATATTGACTATTAGATCTGAAACCTAATGATGAACTATCCATATTTACACTAATATATATATATATATATATAATCTAGCTTTCGGGGGCAGTTCCCCTGAGCCCCCATTGGGGAACACAGCCCCCAGACCCCCCACTAGAGGGATGATACCCTTAGACCCCTCATGAGGGGTACCCCCACCCTGTTCCCCCCCATCGCTTATGTATCAACAATACCCTATGTAATTTCAAGGTTGAGACATATTTTCCCAACAGTACTTCTCCAGTCATCCACACATCCTACCCATTCAACATCAATATAAGCACACAAGGAGAAATTTTGATCCCTCTTAAACCACAAGCCATAATTTGGATTTCCTTTCAAGTATCTAAAAATTATTTTGACTACCTCCAATCATAGACCTATATAGAGTGATCAACTTCTAGAGACTCATTAGATTTCTCAAGTGACAACCAGTCACCATAGGGGTACCTAGTGGATTGGAATCCTCCATGCCAAACTTCTTCAATATCTCTTTTACATACTTAGCTTGATAAATAAAGATACCACCATCTTGTTGAACAATTTGAATCCCAAGGAAGAAAGACAGCTCACCAATCATAGACATCTCAAATTCTTTCTACATCTCTTCTACAAAATTCTTGCACATATCATCTTCGCTAAAGATGATGCCATCAAAGTATACAAGCAAAATCAACAAATTGTCTTCTTGAACCTTAATGTAAATATTTTTATTTGCAGTACCTTTCTTGAAACTTTACTAAAGTAAATACTTATCCAACCGAGCACACCAAGCTCTAGGAGCTTGCTTGAGGCAATACAAAGTTTTCTTGAGTCTTCACAACATGTTTGGATCTTCTAATAACTGGAAACCATCTATTTTTCTCAATATATATCTCTTCCTCAAGATCACCATTCAAGAAGGAAAACTTGAAATCCATCTGATAGAATTTGAAGTTAATATGACCAAAAGAAAGAAACGTCCTTATTTCCTCCATTCTGACTACCAGAGTAAAAGTCTCCTCAAAATCAACACACTCAACTTGAGAAAATCCTTGTACAAGTCCACAAAACCGTATAGACAAAACTTCATTTCTTAAGGAATGTGGAGCATTCCAATAAACCTTTTATCATCACTTTACTCTGCCAGAGCATAGATTAAAACACTGCCACTTACAAATTTCATTGTGCAAGGTGTAGTGGCTTGAATTCTTGAATATAACACCTTGACAACATGACCAACTTATCTTCTGAACTGAAAAATAAAATCTGTCTCTTTGGAGAGATGTGAACCAAAATACCACGACTCTCTATGAAACATTTACTTTCATCAAAATCTTCAAAAAGGTTCATTCTTGCATAGCAAATTTGCATATCAACTTATCTGAACCAATTCTTCTCCCATGCTAAAATCTTCAACATCTTACTCTTTTCAAGGGGACTGAAAGTTTTTGTAAATGAAATCTCCCCTTCAGATAATGCTTTATCTCAGTTTGTCTTAGGGTCTTGTGCAGAATGCACAAATGTGGAATCATCCTTCCTTTCCTTTTCTTGAACTTGTTATTTCTTCCAATCCTTTTCATTACCATTCTATTTCTAATTAAGTATTTCATCCTTTTTCTTATTATAAATTGTTGTCTTCACAAAACTACTTCTACAACTATTTTATTTATGTATCACTTTATTGTATTTGTAGCACACAATGTTGTGCTCCAAAACAATATTGTTCCTCTTCAACTTAGATCTACACTCAACAAATTTATAACCAAAAAAGTTACAAGTATAAAAATATCCATGAAATAAAATAACATCATTTATTTGAGGCACAAATGGTATTTTGTCCATATTATCATTCCTTCATTGTCTAGATCTACAAGCATCAACCTTATCCCCAAATTTACTGCAAGAAAAATAGTAACCTTGAAAATATTGAATTAACCTGGTAGGAGCATGTTGTCTTATAGGTGGAGAACCTCTAGATGTTTTTGTTTTTGGATAGGAATGAATCCTTCTTATTTCTTTCCATCTTGATCTATCTTTGCATCTCTGGAGGCATTTTTCTTTGAATCTTCAGTGCAATTTTTCTCCTCCTTTGTTTCAGACTTTCCATCTGATTTGGAATTATCACTAGATTTTTCTCCTTTGTCAAATTGTTCTTTTGTTATTTCTAGTTCATTTATCAGAGTGACAATCTCCTCCTCAAGTTTTAAGTATTCAAAAAAAAATATTATTGAACTTATCTTTCAAATCATAAATCACACCTTCTACCACTTTTAGTTTAATTTCATATTATTTACCTCCTTCTATTTGAAATTTCAGCTTGTCAGTTTGTTCCTTTGATTTTTTTAAGCAGGCTCTCATATTTCTGATTTAGTACCCTTGCTTCATTCAGGTCTTCTAGAGTAGACCAAATTTTTCCTTCAAAATATATCTCCCAATCATCTAAATTGAATTCCCAACCTTTAGGTTCCAGTGACTCTAGATCTGGTTCAGAGGAAAATATATCTTCATCACTCAAGGAGCTGGACTTCTTGCATTTTTCAACATCACACTTTTTGTCTCTAGATTTTCAAGCCATAAAAAGGGTTTCATCATTTGAATCCTTCTCCCCATCTTTTGAGGAACAACTACTCTCCTTAGAATAGAAACCTCTTTTAACCTTTTCTCTTTTTCTATCATCTTTAGATTCTTTATAGGGACATTTAGATGAAAAATAACTAATCCTTCCATAATTGAAACACTTGAAAGGTAACTTACCTTTGTATTTTCTGATTCCTTTCTTCAATATTAATACAAAATTTTCCTTAATTTAATCAAAGTCATCATTTTAATCGGCAACATCATCTTTAATTTTTTTGGCTTTAAATGTAGCTTCCTTCTTTGGTATATCTTTATCAAATTATCCCATTTCAAAGGTAGCTCAAGCACCAAACATTTCATCTACTGAATATTGATCCAATTCTTTAGGCTCTTCAATAGAAAACACCTTATGACTATAGGATTTTGGGAGATATCTCAGAACCTTTTTCACAATCTCCTCATCTTTAACAATACGACCAAGACCAATGATGCCAAAAAATACTTCATGCACCCAAAGCATATAACTTGTACCATCTTCATCCTCTGCCATCCTCAAGGTCTCAAATATTCTCTTAAATATCTACATCTTTGCTTGCTTTACTTTGGTATCTCCTTCATAAATGCTACTAAGTTTTCCCTAGACATCCTTAGTATAACTACAATTCATCACCTTCAAATGTTTTGAATCTGTGAACCCACACAAGATAGCATTCTTAGCCTTAGCATTGTTCTCATACAACCTGATTTCAATTGGATATGTTAGAGGAGAAGTAGGAGAAACATAACCATCCTAGACTAATTTCCAAACACCAAACCCTAGAGATTTTATATGTCCCTCCATTCTTAATTTCTAGAAAGTGTAATTATTCACATCAAACCTAGGACCCTTGTATGATCCATCATGTGCCATCCTAGACCTTTACCTCAAGAGGTTAAGATTTTTCAAAGGAACTTAGCTCTAATACCAATTTTTGAACACATTAGATATTGAGAGGGAGGTTAATAATTATCCACAAAAACCTAATCCCCTCTTAAATTGGAACTCTTCAGCATAGATCAAACTTCAAACCAAAAATTTTAAATAGATCAATACTAATGAAGGATATAGTAGTTTAACCCCTTAACAAGTTCAACAACCCTCAACAATGAAAGATACAACAATTCTATCCTTAACGAGATCAAAAATAATGAAAAGGAAACAAGAAGCACACATCCCCAAGATAACACCAAATTTACGTGGAATACCCAAGGAGGGAAAAACACAGTGAGAGTTAACTCACAATATAGAAGCTCACTGCTTACAAAATTACAATTAAGCTCACTACCAAGGACTTGTAGGCTAAGGCGAAAAACCTTAGAGAAAGATACAAGGTACTTGTAGTACTAAAGCACACACAACTTCAAGGGAAAGATACAAGGACCTGATGAGACTCACTATCTTAAAGAAGGATGCAAGAATTTTATAGAAAATTACAATATTTTTCAACACAACACTCTATTGACTGGGGAATTAAATCACATTAATATTCATTTCATACACTTTACGAATTCTTATATGATATATTCAATACATACCACCATTCTCACACTTCCACACTTTCTCACATCTTCCATCTGAAATGTTCTTGCATATATATCCACCATAAGACCTCAAAACATCAATTAGGTTCGCTAGAAGAAAGATAAACAATGATTTCAACAAGTCAGCTACAAAAAATCAATGTGATACTATCTAGGGGATATAGAGGACCAAAAAAACCTTACTACATCTTCCAATTTTATCCCAAACAACTCACATGCTGGTGTACATCAACCCAAGTTGACAACAAGGAAACATGTAGATGAAACGTAAAGCACATAAACAATCGGCCCAAAAACATAAATTCAAATAAATTTATTCGATACGGTCCTAACCAAGATAGGTCATGACCAAATATTTATTAGCACAACTTCATATGATTTCACAAACCCTTAAACACAAATCATAAGAAAGATGACAAGTCTTGTCAACTAGATATCCACAAATTACC
Organism: Sequoiadendron giganteum; assembly: GCA_007115665.2. NCBI lineage: Eukaryota > Viridiplantae > Streptophyta > Pinopsida > Cupressales > Cupressaceae > Sequoiadendron > Sequoiadendron giganteum. The sequence goes on from CM021103.1 coordinate 609,128,482, forward strand.
CAGAAGACCAACTCAAACACAATGCAAAACCAAAAAGGAACAACCACCATTATACAAATCACAAGGGGATGTTCCTTGAACATACAAAAAAACTTCCAAATACTTCTTTCATACTATCATGCCACCAACAACTACCACAAATGAAACAGGAACAAAATACTTCTTCCCATAAACACAAAATGCATAACCATGAGATATAATATTAACAGAACAACTTGCAAACCACTTCAACCCATGAAATTGGAATTGAGACACTGCAAAAAAACTCAAAATCACATTCACCAAGCCATAGGAGCAAATAAATTCAGAGCATTTTTTGGATTAGTCCAAACAACCAACGCTGCCAACCTTCTACAATTCACAAAAACCTCCTCGGCAACACTGGTGACTTGAAAATATAGGAGTGTAACATCCACATAACACAAAATTTGAATCCCAAACTGCAAGACCATATCTCCAACAATAGAGGAATGTAGAGAATTCTCCCAAATAGTCTTCACAACAACATTCCAAAATGTAAACTTCTTACTAACTTGCAGAGGCTAAAAAAAACTTTCAACAACACATACTTCTTCAGGAACAATAGGAGAGAGCATACAAAATGCTATAGGCTATCAAAAATATCTCTCTACTATAAGAATTAATTCTAATCCTCATCTTAATATATCATTATAAAATAAAATTTGTTGGCATAAACGATACTAAATACTTCTTTAATTATCATAAAAAAAGGCATGGCATCCAACCATGAACTTCAACAACACACCATCATACAACAATGACAACCCAAACATAATGTTGTCAATAATGACAATCAATGCCAACCAACAATGCAACTATCTTCCCAAGTGATGACATCAATGACAACCAATAATCAGTGTTGACATTAATGATAACCACTACCAACATAAATTATCCCTCTATATCCATAACACTTCATTATTCAAACAACTTGTAAAATAACGTATGAAACCTCCTACTTCAAGCTCTAATTTATATAAGAATTACTAAGTGAAACCATGGGATGGATTTTTTAGACTATTTACAAGATAAAGTGAGGTATGACACCTAAATTTATTGGAATCAAAACTCAATACCTTTCTTTACCAAGATTCTTATAGATATATTCAACATATTCCTTACATGTCATATTGTCATAAGGTAGACTATTTGACTACCTAAACTTGGGCATCCATTTTTTCTTCATTCTCTTATGCATTAGATGATTTATGAAAGGTGCCTAACTCTATCTTAAGACCAAATAAGATTCCAAAATAAACTCTCTTTTGCATGCTCTTACACATCATAATAATAAGTTAAATATAACTCCCATAAAGACTAGTCAATCTGCTCTTACACACCTTCCAAGATGCTAACACATTGCCAAAAATTTCAAGGAAAAAATGGTATTCCTAAATTCTCATGTGAGGACAAAATAAACTAAAAGATGAAAAAAAAATCCACCTCCAAGTTGGATTTTGGCTTTCCTAATTGGAAACAAAGGAACTAAAGATGAAATAAAAATATATATAAAATATTAAACATGAACATTAGGACTGCAAGGTTGAGACACCTTATCCCAACATTCTCCCACTTTTCAAACACCTTGAAAGAGAAAAATAATAATTTCAGAACTCAAATATAACAAAAATATTAAATAAAATCTAGAGGATTCAATGCCCATGGATTATTTTTACTAATTGAACATCTCCATGCTCATTGGCTTAGTGATGGAAATTACAATTTTTTTTGAGGTTTCTCCTTTCTATAACATAAATCTACCACACTCAACCATTTCATAAATAAAATTGATATTAAACATCAATATTCCTCATGCATGCATGATACATTGGGTATTTAGCTATTCATATGACACTTTGATGTTACATCCAATTCTAACTTATTTACATTGAAAACCAATACCCAAAAATAATCTCTCTAATCATACTACCTCCTTACACACATGTGCCAAATAAATTCACTTTAACTATATAATAAAAAATGTGACTATAGGTTATCAGTTGATCATCCAACTAATTGACCCTACAAACAAAGTAAATACACAACCACTTGTATACTTCTTGCAATCTATATCACTAGCCCAAGTAGAATCGATAAATCTCTATAACCCAATTGAATTTACCACATGATTAGTCCCATAATAAAAATAGAACCGGTATCTGCTCCAAATAAATATATAAAAAAACTTTTAATACAAGTCTAGTGTTATTTATTAGCATTCGCCATAAAATTACTCAAAACTCTTATTGCTTGGGAATATCAAGTCTTGTACAGACCATGACATACACAAGGTTCCCTATAATATTGGCATCTAGAATTTATCTCTTCAAGATCATCATCTATTATATTATTTTGTTTTAGAGATAGCCTAGCGCCAAATAGAAATGGAATGCTTGCTAGTTTTCACTCCTCCATGGTAAAATGTTGCAAAATAGTGTCAACATACTTCTTTTGATTTAATCATATTTTTTCATTAACCCAATCCCTATTTTATTTCATACCCAACATATTTTATAGCCCCTAAATATTTAATATAAAAATTACCTAATAAGTAAACCTTATGCTCCCTAATCATCCCATTATCATTTCCAATAAATAACATATTATCAATGTATAGAATAATTATTAGTAGCTAACCATCAATTAAATTTAAAATAAACACACTAATCAACTTCATTTCTAATAAATTCATGATCTAATGGAAAATAATCAAAATTTTGATACTATATTCTTAGTGAATACTTCAAACCATACAAATATCACTTTAACCTACAAAGCAAGTGCTCCTATCCCTTCATGATAAAATTATCAAATTATTAAATTAATAATTCCTTATCACAATCCCCATGTAAAAAAAGTTATTTCTACATCCATTTTTATAGCTCTAAAGTTAGTTTAGCCATAGGAGAAAAAATATCACCAAAATCCACTCCCTAAACCTAAGAGTAACCATTTTCCACCAATCAAGCTTTGTACCACTCTATCTTACCATATTATTTTAATTTAATTTAAAATACCCATTTACATCCTTTGGATTTCCTACCCTTGGGTAGCTCAACTAGACCCCATGTATCAAATTTTTATAGAGCCTTTATTTCATCTTTCATGGCTTGCAACTAGGAATCATGCTCATATGAAGATAAATCTTCATATACAAATCTAGGTTCATTTTCAATACACAATAAGGAAAATACACAACTATAATCAAAAGGGATATACCTTTCAACTAATTAAGCTATCTAGTGGACCTTCTAAGAGGTGTAACAATAGCTTCATATTGTTCCTCATCAATATTCAAATTTCAATCTTCTCCTTCCTCATTATACCCATCATGTCGTTGTTTTGTATGTGCATCTTCATATTTATCAACTCATCAAAATATATTTTTTGTTAGGCTTTTCATGAAATTTTTCATCATTTTAAAATTCCTCAAGTTCTTTAAAAATAAAATCCTTATAACATAATATTTACAATGCTACAAGATCCCAAATCTTATAACCCTTAATATTCTTACTATAACCCATAAAAATACACTGTTTAATTCTAACACTAAGCTTAGAGTGTTTTTGTAAGACCCCTCCATTTTGCTCTTTTGATCGAACAGTGTTTTGTTTGATTATGTTGTACTTTTTGTTTGTACTTTGACTTAGAGCTCAATTGCTATTTGATTGTTATTTGTAAAGTGATGCGAATGTTATATTTTGGTGTGATGGTGTATTTTTCTGATGTTATCGTTATGGCATGCTTTGGATTAGCATAGTGGATAATTGAATTAATGATGTTTATGCTTTTGATCATATTAATGATGTTAGATTCGTTAGTTAGTAATACTATATTGGTGAAGGGGACGAGATTGCATCACTCGCTTGCAAGCGCCTTGCAATCCCGAGATTTCCTCTTCACAGTGTGTTTTAATTTTAACATATATATGCATGTGGATATACTCTGTGTTCGTAGGTTGACAGGTACAAGACATCGACTCCACCTAGTCTCACAAGTTTGAGCGTGTCCATTGCCCAACGATATTCTATTGGGAGATAGTAGCTAGGTTTTTTGTGCCAAATCGTCACCCTAGTCATAGTGTGTCATCGAGTCTTAGTCGGGTTAATTGTTTTATATTGTTTTCTCTCTTCGATTATTTAATTGCAAGTTGAAAAGGGTAATTAAATGGTTGTATGCATTTAACTTGTGAATTGAAATTGATGTGGTATTGTGTTATTAACATAATTTATTTTATTAATTAATTTAATTTAATTAATAAATAATTTAATCGTGGATTAGATTTATTTATTTATTAATTAAATTGATTGTGTTGAAATTAGATAAGTTGTTCATTTTGAAATTTATGGATTTGATTATTTGAAATTGAAAAAATGAAATAAAAGGTTTTAAATTGCATTTGATAATTTTTGAATTAAAAAAAATATTGAAATTAGAGGTATTTTCCATTTTCTGTTTTCAGAAATTGATGAGAGTGGTTGCACTGATATTTTGGAGATATTTTGGAATTTTCTCTTCACAATTTTGGGAGAGGATGGAAAAATTGAAAAAATGGAGATGGAGAAAAAGGAAAGGAATTTTTGGTTTGGAATTTCTCGATTTGGGGGTTTTGAATTTGGAGAACAAGTTGGATTACTTGGAGGAACTGAAATCAGAGAAAGGATTAAGAGCTCCATTGACAACTTTTCAAACTTTTGGGAAAATAGGTTTTCTTGCTATTAAATTAGTTTTCATTTGAAAGGTTTCTCAAATTTATATGTTGTTGAAATTATATAAGCTTAGTTGAACTGCAAGCAAAACCCATCTTAGATCTTGTTTTCAACATTTGAAAAATTGTATTGAAAAATAAATTTCTCAAAACAAATCAAAACAAAAAAGATGTTCTTGGCTGTAAAAATTCATCTTTAGGATGATTTGTTCAATTTATTCTTCAATCTCAATGTGGATATTTAAATTCATATATATGTACATATATATATATATACATATATATACATATACATATATATATATATATACATATATATACATATACATATATATATATATATATACATATATATATATATACATATATATATATACATATATATACATATACATATATATATATACATATATATACATATACATATATATATACATATACATATATATATATATACATATATATACATATACATATATATATATATATATATATATATATATATATATATATATATATATATATATATATATACATATATATATTGTTTTATATTTTGTTATATGTGGGAGTTATGCTATCAAAAAAAAATTAAAAATAGCCCACTGGAGGCTCGCGGATTTCGAAATCCACAATCGATTTTCATTCAAAAAATTGTTAAAAAAAAATCCCAAAGGGTTTATTTCTTGTGCGTTTTTATTGGTAATAAAAATAAATAAAAACATAAAATGTTGGGGGAGGTCGCTGGGGGCTCACCCCCACCACGCCCCCCATGGGAGGCGAGTGGGGGGAGCCGCGCCCAGCGTGCTCCCCATCCTCCTCCCGCCGCAACCACTACCAGCCAGGGGACAGATGTGTTAACACAGTCGCCACCCCACTTAGTGGGACGACTGTGTTAACACAGTCGGCCCCTGTGTGGGGTTCGGCTGTGTCAACACCGCCACCCACCTCAAGATCTATGTGGCTGCCCCACTCAACACACATGCACGGTTTCCAAAGCGAGTGCGCCCTAATTTTGGGGGTTTGACTTTTAAAAATAAAATAAAATATATAAATATCTTTTTTATGTATATTTAATATTATTTATATATAATATTAAAATATTATTATATATATATTTTAATATATTTTAATCATTAATATATATATATGTAATATTTTATATTGTATATATATAATATTAGAATATTGATTTTAAATATATAATATATAAATAATATACATATATGTATATATATAATATGAGGTTATATATTATATGTATATATGTATGTATATTAGGTTGTATATATATTGTTGTGAATATGATTTTAATATACATATATATATTTTTAAATATATATATATTGAATGAGTGAAATAAAGGCATATTTGAAATGTAACTGTGAAATTTAAACTAACGTGCAAAAGTTTAAATTATTGATTTGATTTAAATGATGCATGATTTAAATGTAACTGGGAGAATGTTAAAATCATTATGCAATAGTCGAGTTAGTGTATTTATTTTAAAAATAATATTATTTGAAAGGTCAAATATTTAATTTTAAGGAAATGTATTTAATGGCGAATTAATTGATTTCGTTTAAAATGATTTGGTATGCAAAGCGAACCGTTATTTATTTTAACGATATATTCTGAAATTATAGAAGTAAATGATTATTTTATTACTTAAGGCAATTAGGGAATTAAGTGTTGGTTTAAATTTCATCTTGTCTGAAAGAGACGTATGTTTAAATCAGTTTTATTGAACAATAGATTACTGATGTTAATAAGGGAAATGGATTTAGTAAATCCAAAATTAGTTTAATTCCTCGCAACTTTCCTTCGTGATTATTTCCTCTGGGTTCATGTTTTGGGAAAAGGGTTAAGTGTCTTTAATTTGTAAGTCTTCCAGAGGACCCTAGAGGTTGGGGGTTGTCATTTTGTAATGATGACCGTTTGTTATTTCCTTGGGTAGTGCATGAAGTTTTGTCATTGTTATTACCCTATTTCTACGAACGGGGATGTCTTGAGTCTCCTGAAAAAGGAGTGGATTATGGGATCCGCGTCTCCTTGTAAGGAGTGGTTTTATTATTTTTGTTACCTACAGTGTTTGGAGATGGCTTTATTTTATGTCACCTCCTGGAAAAGGAGTGGTCGTGTTATATTGTTTGTTGCACTTTGGTACCCTTGGTGTTTGGATGGTATGTGTGTTGTCAAGTAGAAGAGTGGCTTCGGTAGGGGCCAGAGCCCAAAGAGGTAAATTGGATAACCTACAGAGGTGGTTTAATCAAGTGATAACTAAAACAAAACTTAGAAAATTAGGTGGTACTTCTCACTAATCAAGATAATTATGCCTCACTCATAGACACAAGGGATCGTTTAGACTTGGGATGACTGGAAAGGCCTGGAATGGCAAGGTCATCTATCTTGTATGTACGAAAGGTATTTGATTCCGCATGAGTGAGCATGGGGGCTAGGATTCGGTAGAGGTCACAAGATAACCCGTAGTGGGGGTCAGAGCCTATGAAGATTCCCAAAGGATAACCCATGATGAGCTGTGTGATGACACTTTATCTAGGACAACAGTTGGTATTCGATTTTTATGGGTATGGTTTCCTTAACATACCCGATGTGACCATAGTTGGTATTCGATTATTATGTGTATGGTTCTCTTAACATACTTGATCTGCTTTATTTCTGGAAGCATTGTGACCATGTAGAGTTGTACTTGTGTTGTACTTGCATGGTATATGAGTTGTACTTGTGTTGTACATGTGATTGGTTGTGTCAGTTTGGTTTAGTTATGATTTAGCCAATGTCTAGAGATGATGGTCTTGGCTAGGATTCCTTGTTACTATCTCCTAGCACGGGGGTGGGCCTTTGGGTTCCACTTGGTTGGGTGGTGTGCACCTAAATCCGTTGGCCTTTCTTCATGTTCTTGTGGATGAGACTTCTAGTTGGAGAGCTCATTGGTTTTAGTTTCAGTTCTTGCTTCATTACTTTTCAGTTGTTCTTGAAATTTATTACCCCTCGTTTGTTATTGAGGTGGAAAGATGTAATTTGTAATTATGTTTATTGGACTTGCCTCATTTGGGGAATGAGAGTTGTAATTATAATATTTAATTATGGATAAATGAGAGTTGTAATTGTAATATTTAATTATGGATAAATGGGATTGAATGTTATCTATTATGCTTCAATGTAATTTATCTTGTATGGAATGTATGCGTCCTTATTATCTGGGGTTGATAAATGTCATGGATTCATTTATGTTGTTGTGGGTTATTAAGTTATCTCAGTCTCGTAACCTTAGAGGTTGTTTGCAATGGGTAGTGAACTTGCATGTTCATTATACTCAAACAAAAAAAAAAAATTAGTCTATTTAAGTAGTTAATTGCAACTTCCTCTAGGGTTGCGTGGCGGGACGTTACAATTTCTCTTTAAGAACATGAACATATGCTTTAGTGTTGAAAACTCTAAAATGAGAAACTAATGGTATTTTACTTGTCCATACCTCATAGGGTGTTTTATTAACTAGATTAGAAGGAGGAGACCTATTAAATAGGTAAAAAGAAGTTTGTATAGGTTTTATCCAAAAAAATTATTCAAGCTTAGCACTTATTAACATTCTTCTAGCTCTATCCATCAAGGTCCTATTCATTCTTTCTACCACTCCATTTTATATGGAGTATATAGAGTTATGATTTGTCTTACAATCTATGTATACTTGCATTAATCATCAAAGTATCTAGAGAAAAACTCGCCATCATTATCATTCTTAAAAAAATGATTTTATTATTTTTCTATTTCTCAACAAGTTCTTTAAACTCTTTAAATTTATAAAATGCAATAGACATATATTTTATAAATTAAGCCAATGTATATTTAGAGAAATGATCAATAAATAAAACATAGTAGTAAGAATTTTAAATTGAATGAACATTAACATGAATAAATACATCACTATCAACAACATCCAAATTTTTTTTAGCTCTAGTAATACCATATTTAAATAAAATCTATATTTTTTCCATACACATAATGTTTACAAAAACAAAAGTCAATAGAATTATAAAAAACCGTCAATCATCTTATTCTTAATAATTTTTTTGAGACCCTTCTCACTAATGTAACACAACCTAAGGTGACATAATTATAAGAATCATAGTTATAAAAAGTAGATTCCTCTTACATAAATAGGGTCCCACACTAAGTACCCATAGCCAAATTGAATTCCGTCTACTCAACATGAAACCACTCTTCTATATACTAACATGCATACTTGAATCATTCATCTTAAATATGGACATCAAATATTTAGATAAACTAGGGGTGTGCAATAAAATTATGAGGTTTTTCATCCTTCCATCATTTAAAGTCAATTTTACCTCCCCTTGTCCACAATCTTCCATGTTTTATCATCCCTAAGGAAAAATTCCTCACCATCGTGATTTGTATATACTAATAACTACTCCTTGTGATGATTCATCTAGTAGGTTGCACCTAAATATATAAACCAAGAGTCATTATAAGTCATGTTAGAAAAAATAAAAGCATCAATAACATCATCATTAGAGAATTTATCCATACATGAATCATCATTATTATTTTTCTTTCTTTGACATTCCTTTTCAAGATGTGCCCATTTTTATAGTTCTAAAACCTCAATCTACACTTACCATTTATTTTAGACCTTCCCTTGGGTTTATAATTATCACCTTTCTTATTTTCCTTACCTCTCTCTTTATATCTTCCCTACACATGGAATGCACCCTTAGACCTATATGAAGTGTTTCCCCTCATTTCAGGTCTATAAGCAAGGTGGCAATGAGGACATCCAAATTTAGATCATCTATTAAAGAATGACTAATTGCAAGGATCATATTATCCCAAGATTTAATTAATAAATATAACAACAAAATAAACTTATCCACTTTTTCTATCTTCACATGAACTAATTGTAATTGTCTCAAGATTAGATTAAGTGTATTTAATTTTTTTGCAACTAAGTCCTCATATTTAATTATAAGAGAATACAAAAGTAGTTTTTAGAAAAAAATTATTAATGAGAACCTTTAATTATTAAACCTCTCCTATTATATTCCACAACTTATATACAATCATTTCACTAGAAACATTTAATAGAATAAAACCAACTAAACAAAAATAAACATCTTTTTTAATTAAAATTTACACATTCATCATATGATAAACTGTCTTATTTTTTATTGCTCTTCATGGAAATATATTGATCTCTTTCTTCCAAGATATCTTGCATATTTAGCTTCCACATATCAAAAATTGTACCATTAAACTTTTCTATCTCTAGAACCAAGATGAGCTAGCCATGATCTTTGTCACCTAAAACTTGAAATCACAAGAAAAGACAACACACTCCTACCATAGTAAAAAATACAATAACAAACTTCAATAAATATGTTCATCTCTCTAATCAAGCCAACTATGGCTCTGATAAAAATATAATAAATAATATATAAGTAAACAATAAGATATGTTGGTGTAGACACTTAAAAATGTCCTGAATGATTTACACACTTGGATTTGATATATTAAAACTGTTTCATCCTAAAATCCATCCTCTTTCCTCTTGTTTGATTAAACTAGACTAGCTATTTAATTAAATGCATCATTTTCATCTATTAATCTAATTGGGTTAATTCACCCTCCCTCACACTAACATTTCACACTCTTAAATTGAATAAATCAAATTATTTAATTTAACCCCTATGTCATCTTATTTAATTAAATAATCCTAAACTATTTAATTAAATATCATATTTGCATCCCCCTTTTATATTAAATCAATTATTTAATGAATATCACATTATTCTTCATCTTGCACATTTAAATTTAGTTTTAATTAACTAAATTGCTAATTTCCCTCCCATCCACTTGCATAGGGAATATTCCAAAGGAATATTCTCCTATTTGGCTCCAAAATTGGAATGATTTCTTTCAAACAAACTTTGTAACCAACTTTCAAATTTGTTACAAAGTGTGTTTGTTTAAATAATTCTCAAACCTTGATCTTTTCTTGATCCATGTGAACATTGATTCTCATCCATTGATGAGAATCCTTGATCGATGTTTCACCCTCCTTTTTCATCTTGACCATTGCTTGATCAAATCGATCTGAGTCGTTGATTTCTCATTTTCTTTCTTATAAATAGATCACTATTTGGAGACAAATGGATCCATCTTTTGATAGAAAACTTATGTTGTTAAAACTCACACTCATTTACATCCATGTTTCATGTTTAATAGAATTTTAGATTAATTTCCATGCATATTTAGCTTAAGCATCCATTAATGGCTTCCATGGTGACTTAGTTTGCATCCATTTAGCATATTTTAGAATCTAGGACTTACATCTTTGAATCTTGCACACATTTAACATAAGTTTGCATACACTTACATCAAGCATATTAGCAATCATCATGTTAAACTAGCTTTTATCATGTTTTGTTCATCTCACATTGGTTTCATCATTTTTCTTTAATAAAACTTATTGAAACAAGCTCATACTATCCAAGGGATTTGGAAAGGGTCGCCATTCCACATCAATATGACACTACTCCCCCAATAGGATAAGATTCAAGGTCATAGAATAGATTTTTTTCAAGATTTTGTGTCTTTTAGCATGTTAGTTGAATGGCTTCTTCATTTCGTTGATATTGAGTATATCACTGGGATTAATGCTTAGGGGATTAAATAGGCTCTAAATTCATTTGAATCTAGCATGTTTAGTTTGCACAATGACATTGGTCATATTTTGACACTAGAAGGAGGGCTACACTGATCGAATTTGATGATTTTTTCTTTAGATTCCCATTTTCTTGATCTTGGAGGTATAACGACACTTTTTTAGTCTACAATGATACCTTTGTCAAGCGTTACCATATAGTGATGCCACTTTAGAAATTATAGCGATGCTCATTTAAATCCAGTGATGCTTATTAAACATAGCGACACTAACAATTTTTGAAGCTATTGGAGATTTGAAAATAGTGACGCCTCAAATATAGCAATGCCATTGTCATCTTTGTGATATTGTAGAGTGATGCTTTTTCTCACTAGAGCGATGTTTTTTTAATTATGGTGACGCCTTTGCAAACAACAATGCTTTTTACTAGTAAGCAAAATAAAGACTGAATTTTGTTATGTGCTTTAAATTTTTTATTTCATTTTCTCTTTAACATGTCACTAATATTTGTTTTTATTGTTTTTGAGGCTAACCCGTTTTGCAGATTTGAGCAATTAAATTTGAAGTGAAGGAGCATATCATCATTTGACTATATATTGTAACAAGTGCTTTTACACTTATGGGTCAATTATAGCCCATTTTATGATGCTTTACTTCATGTTTTAGGATAAACTAAATTTCCTTTGGGCTTAAAATTAAAATTCAAAATTGGTTAAAATTGAACCCACATATCCTCATTTTGCTATATCAATTAAAATTTAACAATCAAACACTTCTATTTTGGTGCTTAAAATGAACTCATTGTGCTTTTCAAGGTTAAAATGAATGCATTTTTTTTCTTATGTGTGCTTGTGGTGTGTATCCACTCCCCTTGTGCTTTGTGTGATCTTGGGTGATGAGAAACACGCAAGTATACTTTCTTATTCGAAGCATGTATCCTCTCCCCTCGTGCCTTTCAACGGTCTTGGGTGACAAAAAACATTTTAAGCTTCACACTTTGTGTTACCTTTAGCGGTCATGCCTCCCAACTTGTGAGAGGGAATGGCCCAAGTGATAATTTCATTTCATTTTGCTATATAAATAATTGGTGTGATGAAAGTCATTAACTAGCTAGTGCGGATGCACCGACGAATGTCTCCCCTAGTATTTGTTTGATATGTAAAAACCCTTCAATTTTTTAAGGGTTGGGAGGCCTCTTAATTGAGTGAATCACCACATGTATAGACACAATTTTATCATGAAAATGGTCATTAAAAGCCTTTGTTTGTAATGGCCAACTTTTCCATCCAAAGAGTTCTTTGAAATGGTGCACTGGAACTTAGATTCCAAGAAGTTACTTTCCATGTCTGATCTTGGTTGAAAGTGTAGAGGTTAAGAGTTAATTCTTAACATACCTCTACACTCTTACCTAAATTTTATGTAAAATCATCTCTTTTTCTACGAAGAGCATGAGGCAAGCCCATAAAAAGAATGTACCACTTGAGCTAGGGTTGTAATTTCTTGTGAGTCAATTTAATACTTTGCTTGGTTCCAAAATATTCAAACACACATCAACAATTTTCTCAAAATTTCAAACCCTTTGGTTTAAGCATGGATACCCTGTGAAAATTCTTGATATTGATGCGTGTCCTAAGGATTCTATCCTTAGAGACTTCTAAATATTTTGGCTTATATCTAAATCCATACTTCCCAAAGTTAACATAGGCAACTATTGTCCCAACTTCGTGATTCTCACATAAACAAGTGTATGTGGTAAAAATAAATTCATTAAATCAAGATAAACTCACAAATTCGACCCCACATATGTGCTTATCTTCGTGACCATTTGGTGTCCAGTTGCTCTAGTTCAACAATAAAACCTTACACCAACTATCATACAACCAAAATTTGAGTTGATTGAAGGAGAACAAATAGAAATAATTAGTAGTTTAAGGAGCTTCACATTTGAGACAAAGGAAACACCAAACCAGTGGAGAAACACAGGAAACATCCAAGAAAAGAAAGAGCAAAAATCTGATATTATGGCCGGAAGGCCCTTATTACCACCTCCTGCATGGTGATAGATGTCCTCTTTTCAAAAAAATCAAACATATAATTAAAACCCCCACACATGTGTTTTTCTTCATGATCTCTTACAACACCAAAGTCCTTAAAAGAAGATCCACATTCCACTTTTTCAAAAAGAGGCATCATAGTTCAAAGTCTATCAAGAGGCACATCTCAAAGATTTATCGCAACCGGGACATCTTGCTAAGTAGTTTTTATGCTTGCCCCTTGAGGGACGAACCAGATTTATATGTCCAAATTTTGCCTCTCATTTAAATCAACATTGATCTTTTGGGTATAAGTTAATTTAGATGTATATCATTTTTCTTGCTACCTTGGTCTTGCAAAAACATAAAAGTTCATTCTAGGCTAAAAATTTTGGTCTGAAACATTTCATCCACCCTTTATCATATTTCACCTTTCACTTCACCAAAATTTATAAAATTTTGGACACAATAATACTCTTTTGACTTAGACATCATCAAACCAATCCCCTAACTTAGCTATTTTGTGTGTGAAATGGATCCTTTTCCATGCACTTAGTTGATTTGGTTATCACATTTTATGGACAAATTTATCTTGAAAATCACAAGTCTACCTTCTAGATTTACAAGTTCATTAACACCTTTCATCAAAACATCAAATCTCTTTGTCTAAAAGTGTTGTCCCAAAAGTTTGCAAATATCACTATCCATATCATACATCCTTTTCATCTCCCATTCACACCATTGGTCCAAAATGACTTAGAGTGTCCCTTTTACATAAATTTGAGTCACTAGAGAGTTTAAACATTAAAAATCTCAACATAACACTCCTATATGTGACCCACAATTTATGGTAACAACAAGATCAAAAAACAAGAGAACCATGGAAAAATCCAAAGTTACATCCACCACAAGTGATACCAATCCACAATAATTTGATCCAAGGAGTCATTCAACCCCCTCACAAAATCTAGTGGAACCATATGAGGTAGAAGATGTCACAAACAACCCATTTGAGCTAACTAAAGAAGAAATCCTTGAGTATAAACAAGAACGTCAAGCTTTAGAGAAAATGGCTCCAAATCCCCCATATTTTTTTGCACAAACCTCGACACAAGGCTTGACTTCATCTACGCTTCAATCAACTCCATTACTAGGACCAAGTCAAACACAAAATCCTAGTCTTGCAACTAGCCTTGCTAAAGATTTGGGTCACACTCTCCCTTTGGCAAGTGACAAACTTATGGGTACTCTAAACACCAATCCTCCCCAAAATACCACTTGGACACCTACATTTGGTGCTCCTACAATTCTGGAGCATCCCCTACATCCACATAAACCACTTACACTCTATAGCTCCACTAAAACCTTGACATTTCAAGGGCAACCATCTTCATCCATCCCCACGAGTACCACAAGTGTTCCCAACATCACACAAGGTAGTGTGGACAAAGTAGACCAACAAGGGAAAGTTAACACCCTTACACAAAATCAACCCTTAGTACAACAAGGGACATATTCATCCCACCACCCCATTGGTTCATGAAACCCATTGGTTTCACAAAATACATCCATTCCATCCATCACCAACCCAAATCAAAGTAATACCTTGGTCAAAAACCCCATTGACCAAGGTAATACCTTTGTCCCACCTCAAACACAAGGTAACTCCCAACACATCGGTCAAGGGAACCCTTTCAATAAATTGACTCAAGGTCCTGGTATGACATTGCCATCGCAATACCAAATGGCACGATCATCATCTTTATCGTTGGTCCCCCACATCATGCAAACTCAAATGGGACCTCAAACTTACATTCCTCCATCCCAGACCACCATTTTACAAGGAATGTTAAACCAAGGCAACCCCCAACCTCTCATCATCAACTCGCAACCCACTCAAACCATAAACACCCAAAATCCATCATAGATATCCCAACAACTAAATGATCCTACATTGCAAGCACAATAGTATTACCAACAATCCTTATGAAAATAGAAAGCCCAACAAGCAGACCTAGTAGCACAATAACAATAGAAATTCCAACAAGCAGCCCTAGAAGCACAACAACGACAAGAAGCCCAACAAACAACCCTAGTGGAACAACAACAATAGCAAGCCCAAAAAGTAGCCCTAACATCACAAAAACAATAGAAATCCCAACAAGTAGCCTTAGTAGCATAACAACAACAACAACAACAACAACAACAACAAATTCCAACAAGAATCCGTAGCGACACAATAACAACAGAAATTTCAGTAAGCAACCCTAGCAACACAACAACAACAACAAGCCCAACAAGAAGCCCTAGTGGTACAACTACAAAAACAAGCCCAGAAAGAAGCCCTAGTAGCACAACAATAATATAAATCCCAAAAAGTATCCTTAGCAGCACAACAACAAGCCCAACAAGCTCAACAATATGCCCAACATCAACAAATTCTCACACAACAACAAAAACAAGGCATATACTATAATCCTCAACCAAACATCATCAATACAAACACGTTAGGATCATATACATCTCTACAACCCTCACCTTCATAATATCAAACCCCGCCTTACACACCATACAATGCCCAAACATATCAAAATCCCACATACAATTCATCCGCTATCTCATAATACACACCCTATGCTCCTCCATCAAACCCGCAAGATGATGTGAAATCATAACTCAAGGCACTAATGCAAAAAATGTAGGACATCCAAATGATAAAAATGAAGAAACCCATACACAACAAAATTTATTTCCATACCCGTTCAATAGAAATATCATAATGGTACCTTTCCCTCCTAGTTTTGAAGTTCCTAAGTTTGATAAATACAAAGAGAGGGGAAATCCTATGGATCAGGTTAAATAATTCAACGTCGTGTGTATGGAGGTTTCTTATAATGATTCATACTTGATTTGTAGGTCTTTCCATGAAGTTTGGCAGGTCCAACCATCGATTGGAAGGTTGAAATTGAAGATGTTGAAGATGGTATTGAAATTGGGAATGAAAATATTGAAATTGATAATGAAATGTTGGAATTGAAGATGTTGAACATGATATTCAAATTGATATTGAAAATGTTTGAAATGAAGATGTTGAACATAATATTGAAGCAAGTGTAAATTATGTTTCACCAGATTACATGATAAATGAAGAACCTTGTGTGGAAGAAAGACATATTCCAAATTCAAGACCTTCAAGGACCCCTAAATGGTTAGTTGAAATTGATGATAACATTATAAACAATTTTGAAGGCAAGAGGTCAATAGGAACAGTTTGGTTGTGGGCTAGAATAATTTTCAACCAATATTTTAGTGATAAGACATTGACCGAACAATGCCAACTTTTTGTACAATTGCTAAAGATGCAAAAGATGAGACCTAACCTAGCCAAATTGAAGATTCATGTGAACAAGAGGATCGAAAAAAATTCTATTATTGTCAAAAAAAAAAATTAATGCTCTCAAGTCTATTGGAAAAAATCACAAGGAAAAAGATAAGAGAGCTACTCGGAGAGTCATTACAACCGCCCTAGTAAGCCATCAATTGAAAAAGGCTTGCTTTATGAGACAAACTTGTATTTATTTTGATTTAAATCGTAAAAATTTGGATAGAGCACTTGCAAGAAGAGAAATAATAGATGATCCTCTTCAAAATGATTCATGGGATTTTGTCAGGAGGCTTCCACATGTTGATAAGAAGCTAACCGATAATGTAAAGCAGGCAATTCAACACTTTTGGCGTGATTACTCTGGAGTATCACCCAAAGCAAAGGATATTTTAAAGTTAAGAATTGGTAGTCGATACCATACACCGCATCCTAAACATTTCTTGGAATCAATCCAAACAATGTTGTTCAACAAATTTATTCAAACACATCCAAATATGGAAATCTTGCAAAGAAATTTTAAAGGTTTGAAGCCATTTTATTGTGTGCCTCTTAAGATTCATAATACTTGTTGTTGCAAATACCATGTGGAGTTTTCAATATACCATGAACTATTATGCTATATCCATTCTACTTTGCATACTAATGAAATGTTGCAGGAGTGTGGTGCAATGCATCTTCCGAAATCATCAAGGGACTTGCTAGAGCTTTTTTTATGTTCTAGGGATGATGGTTCATTTTTCTATAGAAATGATTGTTTAAATGCGAAGTGCTCACAATGTGGTGGCTTGTCAAAGTTTGTTCAATGTTTTCATGAGGGTTCCGAACATGAATTTGGAAAGAATCTTGTTGAGAAAAGAGATATGAGATAGTCAAATATACTTTGTAGAGTGGAGGTGAAGGTTCTAGATGCGAGTTGGTTACAAAAGAATGTAGTGTTGCTGATTTTATTATATATTTTAAGGATAATATTTTATACAAATATGCAAGGCATAGTCATAGGTCTCAGTGGTTGGATCAACAATTCAGGATATGTAAGGACTCTTTTTCGATTGGCACTATTATATCAGTTGTTGATTTTTCTGAAAACTACACATTGCAACCACAAAACGAGGTACAATCTCAGTATTACAATTCCATTCAGATTGCTATTTTTGTCCACATAACATTTATACATGCACCTAATAGTACAGAGGAGGATCGAAAGATAATCAGAGAGTATCATTTTTATATGAGTGATGATAGATCTCACTCGTCCGAGTATGTCCAAGATTGTTTTGAGAATTTTTTTGAGTTCTTGCAGGAGCATGATATAGCACTGGGCCGACGTCTCATTTGGTCAGATAACTGCATAGGGGTATGTGCAGGATCATGATGGGCCAAAAAGTGGCGATATGTAAGTGATATGATGGCCCATGTGGCTGATGACTTTTTTTAACCCGCAATTGATGAAACGAAAAGGGTTTTTAAAGGAGATTCTCATCTTTCCACCAATATAAATTATGCTTTAATTTGAATTTAAAAATAATTATTATTCATTTTCTATTTGAATTATGACTAAAGTCCTAGTTGATAGGTTGATTGAAAAACATCTATATCTTTCAAGCGGTATCACATTTTTTGAATTTGAAACATGAGTCACATTCTATACTTCGCATCCTATAGGATTAAAAAAAAAAATGAATTTCATGAAGTTTTTGACCAAGTTAAGGCAGTCAGACGTACGAGATTTTATATTTTTTAAAAGTTGTAATAAAAAATTCATAATTAATTATTTATTTGAAAAAAAATGACAAAAAAATATGCATCACATCAGGACATGAGTCTTCAACTTATATCTAAAATCTTATTAAAAAGTATTATCATTTTAGTGTGGGTAGGGTGGTTAGACAAGTACCTACTTCTTATTTTTTCCCTAGAATTTAAGTACTACTACATTGAAATTTCAATTTCTCACCAAATAGATTTTTTTAAAATAAAAATAAACCTAGTAGTTTAGAAACTACATTCAATTTTCTACAAATTCTATTCTTACATATTTTTGAAATAATATAGATAACTTATTCAAATTTTTACGTCAAGTTGTCTAACTCTGATTTTTTTGAGTTTTATTGCCACTTAAGGGCTTATTTTTTTCATGATGATCCTGCACATGCCCACAGGTCAATTCAAGAATGCTCGTATGTTTTATTGGTTGAGTATAATGCATGTAGAAAGGGGTGTACCTAATATTTGGAGTTTTTTTGAAGCCGGGCATGGGAAAGGGAAGCATAATGGAGCAGGTGCATGTGTAAAGAGAGCTCTAGTTAAGGAGCAATTGAAGATTTCAAGAGAAAAATTCAGTGATGCACGTTCTATCATTGATTGGTGTAGTTGAGCATTGTCACAAGGAAGGACACTTGATTCAACAGTGCACATATTTTTTTGGTTGGTTGAGGAGGGTACAGTGGGAAGCATATTGGATTTTCATACAATCAAAGATTCTTCAAAGATGCATTTGTTTCAAAGCTCAGATGCAAGCACATGGACCATTTGGACATGATATTTGGCTTGTTTTTGTCAACCTTGTATTTCGTGCGAGTGGGATCAATGCGAGTCAAGTGAGTGGGTGGATACATGGGTTCCACAATATCTAACTCCTTTATCTCAAACTATATCCATGACAAATTACACAATGGAAAGTTCACTTGATTACAATCGACTTTCAGATCTACTAAATCTAGGACATGTTTTTGCAGTTGTACCATAGGGGAATGAAGAGAGATCAGACTATTGGTTGGCTCGATGTGTGCGGGTAAAGCACAAGCTAATATAATCGATGGAAGATGATGATGGGTTTGTGTATCCTACAGGTTTAGTTGTGGTTGCAGGAACTTGGTTGCGAACATACATGATTAGAAAGAATGGTATACCTGCATTTGAAGACTACGAGAAACACAAAACCATTCTCATGTATTCACACCTTGTTATAGCAACAAATATTAAGTTGTTGAAGCAAAATGCCAAACCAAAGACAAAAAAACTATGGACACTTAGTAATGTTGATCATGAAACAATATTGGATACTCTTAAGCAAAGAGATGACCCTTCAAGCACAATTGAATAGAATATTTAAAAATGGAAGGTACAATGCTTAAGCATCTTTTTTTTTGTGACAATATAGATTTATCATTTGAAATTTTTTGAGATATTCCTGGCATGATTGATCATGGACCTGCTGCAACAATATCCAGCTCTGATCCTTTCAAAGAGGTATGCGACAAATTACAATAATATAGATTGGTTATTCATAGCATCTTTTATAGTTTGCATTACCAATTCATCATCATTCAGGTTGTTTAGATTAATATAGATTTGTTAGTCCAAACATCTTTTTTGTTGTGACAATATAGATTTATCATTTGAAAAAAATTGTGATATTCCAGGCATGATTGATCGTGGACCTGCTGCAACAATAGGGAGCTTTGATCCTTTCGGAGAGATATGTGGAAAATTACAATAATATAGATTGGTTATTCTAAGCATATTTTCTATTGTATGTAGTTTAACTGCTACCTTGATGGTTTGTACAGGTGCTTGTCACTCCAAAACGCCAACAAAATACTCTTGTGGAAGATTTTTCCTTGAGTGCCTCAAATAGGAAAATTTTGAAATGTGAAACAATGTAAAAAGTTCATAACTGTGTATAGGCATAATCTATATCTAGTGATATTTTTTTAAATACGGGTCAAATGTTTGGCATTGTATAAAGGGTATGTTTAAAATGTAAAAATATTTTTGTACTTAATCGAGCTACAATCAAAGGTTTTCTTCTTGGTTCTATCCTATTGGTATGCTCATGTGAACCAGATTTTTTAATATATCCTATTTATATATAACAAATTACAGTGGCTTGCCACTTTTTTGAAAAACAAAAATGTAAAAAGTTCATGTAAATTTCATTTCCCATGTAATTGATTCAAGTTGATTGGGTAAGATTTTTCTAATGCAAGAGCTAGGACTTGTAGAATCTTGATCCAACCTTAAATATTTTTGCTCCCACATTTCATTGACATTAGCACTTTGGACTCTTAAGGGAAATCGTTGGTCTAATGCAGCTCAAAGTGATTCGGCATATTTGGGTGCAATAGAGGACCATAACTAGCATAAACGTACCCATCCATACGTGTTGGAATAGTGTGCTTGGTCGTACAAGTTTGAGAATGAAAGTTGCACCACTTTGCAATTGGCAACTTTTCTCTCAACTGAAAACTCATCAGCACGAGAAAACACCTTCAAGATAGAAAAAACCAAGAGAGTTTATTCTAAATGGTCCCAACACGATCCCATATCATTAGACGAAGAGTCGGTAAGAACCATGGTTTTCAAGGAATAGTCCATCAAAGATTGATGCCTTTTAGCACTTTGGACTCTTAAGGGAAATCGTCGGCCCAATGCAGCTCGGAGTAATTTGGCGTATTTGGGTGCAAAAGAGGACCATACCTAGTGTAAATGTACCCATTCAGACGTGTTGGAATAGTCTATTTGGTTGTACGAGTTTGAGTATGAAAGTTGCACCACTTTGCAACTTTACACTGCTTGCATCTGGCAACTTTTCCCTCAACTGAAAACTCATCACCACGGGAAAATACCTTCGAGATAGAAAAACTTGAGAGAGGTTATTGTAGATGGTCCCAACATGATCCCATATCATTAGACAAAGAGTCTATAAGCATCACGATTTCTAAGGAATAGTGTGTCAAAGATTTTTGTCTTTTAGCACTTTGGACTCTTTAGGGAAATCGTTGGTCCAATGTAGTTCGGAGTGATTCAGAGTATTTAGGTGAAAAATAGGACCATACCTAGCGTAAACGTACCCATCTGGATGTGTTGGAATAGTCTATTTGGTCATATGAGTTTGAGTATGAAAGTTGCACCACTTTGCAATTTTACACTGCTTGCATCTGGCAACTTTTCCCTCAACTGAAAAACTCATCACCACGAGAAAATGCCTTCGAGATAGAAAAAATAGAGAGAGCTTATTGTAGATGGTCCCAACACAATCCCACATCATCAAATGAAGATTCTTTAAGAATCATGGTTTCCGAGGAATAGTCTGTCAATTATTATTGTCTTTTAGCACTTTGGACTCTTAAGGGAAATCGTCGGTCCAATGCAGGTTGGAGTGATTTGGCCTATTTAGGTAAAAAATAAGACCATACCTAGTGTAAGTGTACCCATTCGGACGTGTTGGAATAGTTTGTTTGGTCGTACGAGTTTGAGTATGAAAGTTGCACCACTTTGCAACTTTACACTGCTTGCATCTAGCAACTTTTCCCTCAACTAAAAACTCATCACCACTGGAAAACGCCTTCGAGATAAAAATAAAAAAAAAAACCGAGAGAGGTTATTGTAGATGGTCCCAACATGGTCCCATATCATTAGATGAAGAGTCTGTAAGCATCACGGTTTCCAAGGAATAGTTCATCAAAGATTGCTTCCTTTTAGCACTTTGGACTCTTAAGGGAAATCGTTGGTCCAATGCAGCTCAGAGTGATTCGATGTATTTGGGTGCAAATGAGGACTATACCTAGCATAAACGTACCCATCCAAATGTCTTGGAATAGTCTATTTGGTCGTACGAGTTCTAGTATGAAATTTGCACCACTTTGCAACTTTACACCATTTGCATTTGATAATTTTTCTCTCAACTGAAAACTCATCACCACGGGAAAATGCCTTTGAGATGGAAAAAACTGAGAGAGGTTATTGTAGATGGTCCCAAAATGATCCCATATCATTAGATGAAGAGTTTGTAAGCATTACGGTTTCTGAGGAATAGTCCGTCAAATATTGTTGCCTTTTAGCACTTTGGACTCTTAAGGGAAATCTTTGGTCTAATGTAGCTTGGAGTGATTCGGTGTATTTGGGTGCAAAAGAGTACCATACCTAGCATAAACATACCCATTCAGACGTGTTGGAATATTCTGTTTGGTCGTATGAGTTTGAGTATGAAATTTGCACCACTTTGCAACTTTACACCATTTGCATTTAACAACTTTTCTCTCAACTGAAAACTCATCACCATGGGAAAACGCCTTTGAGATAGTGAAAATCGAGAGAAATTATTGTAGATGGTCCCAAAATGATCCCATATCATTAGATGAAGAGTCTATAAGCATTGCAGTTTCTGAGGAATAGTCCGTCAAAGATTGTTGTCTTTTAGCACTTTGGACTCTTAAGGGAAATCGTCGGTCCAATGTAGCTCGGAGTGATTTAGAGTATTTGTGTGCAAAATAGGACCATACCTAGTGTAAATGTACCCATCTGAACGTGTTGGAACAGTTTGTTTGGTCGTACAAGTTCGAGTATGAAAGTTGCACCACTTTGCAACTTTACACTGCTTGCATCTGGCAACTTTTCCCTCAACTGAAAAATCATCACCACGGGAAAATGCCTTCAAGATAGAAAAAACCAAGAGAGGTTATTGTAGATGATCCCAACATGATCCCATATCAGTAGATAAAAATTTTGTAAGCATCATGGTTTCTAAGGAATATTCTGTCAAAGATTGTTGCCTTTTAGCACTTTGGACTCTTAAGGGAAATCGTCGGTCCAATACAGCTCAGAGTGATTCAGCGTATTTGGGTGCAAAAGAGGACCATACCTAGCGTAAACATACCCATCCATATGTGTTGGAATAGTTTTTTTGGTCGTGAGTTCGAGAATGAAATTTGCACCACTTTGCAACTTTACACCTCTGTAGAGATTTAGGGATGCCCTCTTCAGATCACTCTATTCTAAAAAGGTTTACGGAGCTACCAATGTTAAATACAAGTTGATTGACTTCGAGCAAATCCAAGTTGACTGACGTCGAGAAAATCCAAGTTGACTGACTTCGAGAAAAGCTAATTCTTTGAATGTAAGACTCCCAAGATGAAGGAGGACCATTAAGAGCCAACATGGTAAAATATTTGTCATCAACAATATGACCAATGGTAGAGAGTTGATCTCTCAATTTAGAAATATTCATGAAGTAGGTGATGAAAAATTCTCCTTCCACCATCTTAACATGATGAAATTGTTGCTTCAAGGCTAGAGCACGACTTGTGTTGTTGATCTCATACATCTCCTCCAAATTCTTAATCATTTCTCTTATTGTCTTCAACTTAGAGATGATAGGAACAATATGGTCCTTCACGGAATCAACTAACATCTTCTTCGCCTTGATATATTTCTTCCTCCATTGAACTTTCTCTTCCTCATCTATAGGTTAGGAAAATTTTCTCTCCACACTCAACCAATTTTTTTTCCTCCAAAGTGAGCATAATTTTGAATCTCCATGAAGTGAATTTTGATACTCCTTCGAGTCTATCCTCAATTTTAAGACCATTCACCATCTTGACTAAGATAGAGATAGACTAAAAAAAAGGGGAATAGAGGTATTGCTGCAATAACTAGTCCCAACACAATCTTTTTCAAACCCGTTCTAATACCATGTTAGTGTTTTAATGATCAGATAATACAACTGAAAGCACTCAAAAAATGCAACACATAAGACAATAAACACAACAAGAAATCTGCATACAATTCAGGCCCAGCTCATGGCTGAATTTGATATAATGAATAATAACACCTCTACTATATGCAAAGATATAGTCAAATATGCTTCTCCTTCAAATCGGCCTGCTACTGCAAGATGAAGTGTTGTTGCTCAAGTGCGAAATTTTGCTTGGAATGTGAATTATGTTGAATGAACTTGATTGAGGAAATGAACAAACATCACCTTGTATTTATACAAAATAAGGTGACTCTTTAAGGAGGTCGACCTCTCTTGAAAATAATAAATTACAAAATAATATCAAGGAAGGTTGGTCTCATCCATTTAAATAAAATGAGTATAAATTAAATAGCCATAGGCCATGAAAATAATAAATTACAAAATAATATCAAGGAAGGTCGGCCTCATCCATTTAAATAAAATGAGTATAAATTAAATAGCCATAGGCTATCATTTAATTTATTACAACTTAATGTGATCGCTATCATGTATGAAAAATTTGGTAGCATAGAAAAGGCAATGGACTATTTGAAAAAAAACTTCAAAGAAATGTGGTCTCATAGAATTCAATGACAAACAAATGCAATTGACAACTGCTCATAGTTTTTAGTTATGCAATGTGAAGTAATTATTTGAGTTTGAAAGATGTGTAGTGCAATGTAATCAGCGATATAAATATAAACTACATAATATAACCATTCTTTTTTATGCTATTGTACATTGATATTTAACCATTGCTCAAAATAAAATTTTCAAAGAGTTTAATCATGCACATGGGGAACAAATTAAATTTTGATTGTCAACTTCTATATATCAAATTATCCAATAATCAAGTGTATGTCCACACAGAAAAACGACTTTGACGCCAACTCAAACAAAGTTTTACAAAATGTGGCATATGCCATCTCAATATGTATTCAAAATTTACATGCCAAAATGTCTATTTTATCCTAAACTCCTGGTGGATAATCAAAATGGAGCCTCTTTGAAGCACTCGTTGGCTCTGAAGGTAGCTACACAAGAAAAAATCAAACCACAATTGAGATTAGTTATACTATATAATTTAAAATCGAATAATTAACATCTAAATCAATATACATTGAATTTTAATTGAACTCTAAAATTAAAATCTTGATTACCTGAAATATACGTCTCTTCAAAGGGTCAAGAGTCCTAGAATATACCAAACCAACATTTGAAATTCCAATCTATATATGTGAACAAAAACATAAAATTGATCCAAGTTAGCATACGATTATTGGTAATAGGAACATATCTACCAAACACAAAATAAAATAAACACATACCTCTTTAGGTTGATCTTTTTATGTATCTCCTTCAGGTGTTTCGACACCTTCTCCTTGAGGTGTTTCAACACCTACTCCTTGAGGTGTTCCAATACCTACTCCTTTAGGTGGTGTGTCCTTTTTCAACAAATCTGTATAGCTCATAATTGCCTGTACATAAAATTGACAAGTACATATGAAACTACCAATAT
This sequence comes from Sequoiadendron giganteum, assembly GCA_007115665.2. Classification (NCBI taxonomy): domain Eukaryota; kingdom Viridiplantae; phylum Streptophyta; class Pinopsida; order Cupressales; family Cupressaceae; genus Sequoiadendron; species Sequoiadendron giganteum. Next base: position 609,154,370 of record CM021103.1, read on the forward strand.
ATTTCGATGTCTGTATAATCAATATAAGATCTTAAATATATTAATTCAATCCAATTTGAGTTCAATTACCTTCCCCTTATATAACTTTGCACCTCCATCATCTGGACGAGGTTGCACCTCACTCGCACTAGGTATTTCCTACAAGAGGAAAATAAGATAAGCATATAAGTTATTATATAATTTCATTAATGATAATTCAAATGACAAGCAAGTATATAATATAAAATTTAAACGAGTGAGTGTGAAAATATATACTATGTGTGTGTCCAAGCCAACTGAAATGGCCCTAAGGGTGCTATCAATCACGCATGTGAGCTCCTCCTCAGACATCAACTGTTAAATAGACCATGTAGATAAATATTAGTACTTGATACTATCTCTTATTAATATTCATTTAAAAACAAATGCAAATTATGAAATTACAACTTAAATCTTACCTATGTCACTATTCCAGCATCCCCCTCTCTAGCAGGAGAGGACTCTGTAGGGTGCGCTCCACTCCCCTGTGACTGATCTATAATGTCCAAATCATGGAAGTCATAATCACAAGTGTCCAAGGGATGCTCAACGGGTTGTAAAAGAGGACCCAAGCATATCTAGCAGCACATAGTGCAAGTATGTGGCACACAAATATGTGGACCTAAGGAGGATGATGCACTAGCACTCGAGCCTTTGCCAAAATCACCAGAATGTGGCTGAGCTACTGTAGAAGCATGCAAAACCAAATGACCACTCAAAGAGTGAATAGTCTGAATAGTCTATGTGGTTGCATCCTGGATACTCTCTAGATGATATATTGGAGGTAGCGAAGGAAGGGGAGAAAGGGGGGGAAGGGGAGGAAGGGGAAAATTTGGGCACAGGAATACCCTAACTACCCCTGGTCTATCTTGAGGCATACCTCCATCGACGCCCTGGAAAGGTTTAATGTCAAAGTAATTGACATGATGCCCTAACACAAACTCAACATATAATTTTTTAATAAAGTAAAATGGTATATTAGAATTATTGTTTGGTGGTTTATCAAAAACCATACACCAATGATCCCAAAAGTTAGCTACAATGTCCCTATGAATGCAAAATTTTATAGAAAGATTTTTTTTATTAACATTGACTAGAAAACCGGTGCGGGGGTCAATGAATAAAGAGGCTATTTGGGCTTTGGTTATTTGGAGATCTTTCACATCATCGTAAGACAATCCACATCCATAATATTTCCTCATGTATTCTCACCACGAATGAAAGGAATTATGTTGATTGGAGAGGGTTTCTATATTTTTTATTATTTCCTTCAACGTGTTTGTCATATCTCTCAATCGAGGGATTGTCTTATAAACTTCACAAATGCCCCTCAATTGCCCCAATTGTTCACCAATTAAGTCTTCAATTGGTGGCTACGGAGGTGGTGGAGCGTTTGGCATTTGTGGATTTTCATTCTCAGCCATAATACCTGATTAAAGTTAAAAAACTAATTAATCTAATTGAAATTACACAATATAAATGAAATTATTCTAAAAAAACCCTAGTTTTTTATATAAATTCCAAAAAAAACCCTACTTTTTCACATTAATTCATAAAAAACTCTAATTTTTTATTACAATACATCAACAACACTAGTTTTAATCAAAATCCATTTAGAAACATTATTTTTTAATAAAAATTCAATGTAAACTCTAGTTTTTGATAAAAATCAATAGAAAACCCTATTTTTAATAAAAATCAATAGAAAACCCTATTTTTCATAAAAATTTCATAAAAACTATTTTAAATTAAGAGAATCTACTTGAAAAATTGATTACAACATTTAAAAAACCAAATACTTACCTTTGAAATCGGATATCTGATAGAAGCGGATATCGGATTTTCGTTTTTCCTTGTGCGCTCGCGTGCAAACAGTGAAAAATGAAGTTAGAAGAGTCGGTTGGCTTTCATATAATGTTTCCACAAATCGGATATCTGATTTGTAGAAACTAGGTTTGGGCTTTGGCTCGGCTAAATGTACTGACACACGAACCTAGAAAAGTCAACTTGGCAATTTTGCATTTTTAAGTCGGTCCAAAACGTGATTTTTTTCTCATTGCCACTTTTTGGCCCATCATGATCCTGCACATACCCAAGAATTTTAGATTAGTATTTTTAAATACCTGTGTGTTTGGAGATTGAATTATAAAATACTTCATTTGAATTCAATAAACAAAGTCATGTCTTGAACTTAGGATTTTATACACTGCATTTGGGATGTTGATTATATACATAAACACCGATGTATATGTGCATCATTGGTAATTGAGGATTATGCGTATGTTGACCCGAGGTATGGAAGCATTCAAATTATATTTTGTTCCTTGATAATGGATACTATACTTTTTTTTGGATTATATTTCAAATTCATGTATGTGTTCATTATCTTCATCTTATATTAAACAATATTATCACCAACACCGCATTCGCATACTAGATATCTACAGGTAGGTTGGGTCTTAGGTTGTTCCTTTACATGCCTCAATATAAAGCGAATCTAGTTAATTCAATGGCTCTATTCTTATATGGAAATTTGAAGGATTATTTTTATAATCCTTGTTCAATGTGATGTACATTCAGACTTCGATATGCATGGAGTAATTATAACTAGTAGGCATTCGATTAGTTGTGAACCGATATGTGCATGCATGTACTCTATTCGCTTGTGGTCAATACATACATACATACATACACACACACACACACACACACACACACACACACACACATATATATATATGTATGCAAATAGGTTTTGTGAGTGTTTATAAATATTATTTATTTAATAAGGAAATATGGTATTTTTGAACAGTAGTTTGATTTGATTTTTGCATCTATAAAATATATACATATATATATATATAGTGACTTTTGTGTACAAATTTAATTAGGTAATGTCTGAAATCAAATAGTTGTATTTATATAGTTTCACACTAGAAAGTATATGTATTCTTTTTTAAGAATGAAAGATCATATTGACCACAAAGTCGAAATTAGTGAATGCTTAAATGGATTGTGCGTTTCATATTTAAAGTGATTGGTAGTTAAATAAATGAGAAAATTATCTTTATTCCACAATGTTATATATGAGAAATGATGTCCTTTTTTTCTTTGAGTGATGAATAATTTACACCACCACGTATTTCATTAGTGTATTAGTGGAGTTATTTCTTGTGTGATGTATTATGGTTGCTTGTTGGTTACTGAAGTATTAATGTCAAAGTACAAGTGGAATCATGTGATGAATTTGGAGTCTTTCAGAGGCCTTGGATATGATGTTATTGATTAAATGTTCATGTGCAAACCTTGAATTGGTTGATGTGATCTTTTCCATGTGTTATTGTAAGAGAATTGGCCATGCACTGTTTAATTTCCTTTATGGTTGATTTTGTGTGTGGGATGGTTCATACCTCGCCTCATGTGTATTTTCTTGTGTTTTGGTGATTCATACAAGTTGGCTTTACCCTATCAATTGTGTTGGGTTTCTCTAGTTGTAGAAGGGGGAGTGGTTCTCAATGGGGGTCAGTGCACAAGGTGGCATCTAGGACAACCCATGTGGGATTTCCTTAACTAAGAGATAACATGATTAATAAACTAGGGGTTGGGTACAATTTCACTCTAATCAAGATAATTGTGTGCCTCACTCATGCTTGTAGTGCTCGTTCAGGTTAAGGATGGGTTGAGAAGGCCTCATTGGCAAGATCAATTTCCTTACCTCACGAAAGGAAAATTGATCCCGCATGTGTCACCCTATGGGGCTAGCATCTAATGTGAGACTGTCAGGACAACCATAGATGGGGTTCGGCATCTAGTGAGAGACTATCAAGATAACCCATGCCAAGACCATGTGATAACACTCTCCCCTGTTGCAACCTTGCATTCCCTTGGCATGTGTTTATATTCTATGATTTTGTATGCCTCTGGAAGTGGTTTTATTGTCATGTAATGTTGTACGGTACTTGTGCATTGGATTCTTGTTAGCCCTTGTGTCGTCTTCTATCTCTTGACTATTTTGTGGTGGGACATTAATGATATCCCCTAGCATGGGTGGTGAACCTTACAGTTCCACATGGTTGGGTGGAATGTGCCTTGTAATCCATTGGGTTCCCTCACTTTTGTTCATGCTTGTGGTGATTACTCCTGGATATGAAGACTTCTTCACTTGTTCCAGTTCATGTGGATTATATTTCATGTACTTGTATTGTACCATAAATCTATTGTATCATATAGTATGCTTATTATGTACTCTCTTCACATGTATACGAGGAGACATTTTTATTCATGATGTAATGATGTAATGATGTAAATAAATGTTGAACTCTCTTATGTAATGGACAATGTAATAGATGCAATTGTTCATTTAATGATCTTTGGTGTTATTATATTGCAGGCATGAAATGGTTATTTCATATTGATTTTCCTATTATATGTGATGAACTAATGGAACCCATAATGTTGATGGAATTTATTTAATGTAATGATTTACATTTCTTGCTAGTTTTGTTAGTGGGAATCTAGTAGCGTAGTCACAGACCTTAGAGGACTTAGGTTAGAAATTAAGTTATTGTTTCATTTGCAATCTTGTGAATAGTGTACTTTCAAATACAAAAATTAGTTTTTAGGTGTTATAGTGTGTTGTCCTCTAGGGTTTCATGGCAGGGTGTTACACATGGAATGAGAGCCCATGTTCTAACACTAGGTATATATATTGAGCTCATTATGTCGACCTATTGCATGTACTCTTGTGGTTATATTTTACCTTTGGGTCATCCGCGCTTGACAACCTTAGACTTATCCTTTGGTGGGGTGTGTCCCATGGTGCAGCAAACCGGTGGAAAGGATAGGACCCTTGGTGTAGTGTGTAATGCACCAATATTCTTCCTATCAAGGATGCATTATGGACCCTTGTGTAGCCTTTTGATGTTTGTTCCGGTGATGTGAGTTTGTGTGTGTTAGTGGAGAATGCAAGTGAAATCATGAATATAGTGCTTAGACTCTTGAACTTGTGTTGTTTTAAATTTGTCACCCTCGACTAATTTTTTGTGACCCTTTCTCCCTTGGTGGTGTCTGTAGGATTCCTAGAGGTTGTGGTCATGGTTGAGGTCGTGGTCGAGGTCATGGTGATGGTTGTGGGTCTAATCGTCAACCCAGCCCTTCTCAGAGTTCCCACGAGGGTGATCGTGAGGAGCAACAAGGTTCTCTAAACAATCAGGGAAGTGGGGTTCAACATCCAAATCAATTACGTCCCTTGCTCGAGGATATTTTTGCCCGCTTAAACCCTAGTCGAGTGGGTAACCAGCAGGTGGTTAGGGAAAGAAGATTAATAAGAGAAAACCTGAAGCAACTAAGAAATTTTTTATTCCAACTCCTGAATATAGACTTATTCCTTTCTCAGAGTATAGTGATCAGGAGGAACCTATCATAGGTAGGTACGTGTACATTGGAGTCTTGTTAGCCCTTGTGTCATCTTCTATCACTTGACTATTTAATGGTGGGACCTTAATTCTATCTCCTAGAATGAGGGGTGGACCTTAGGGTTCCACATGGTCAGGTGGAATGTGCCTTGTACTCCATTGGGTTCCCTCATTTTTGTTCGTGCTCGTGGTGATTACTCTTGAATATGAAGAATTTTGTACTTGTTCCAGTTCATGTGAATTATATTTCATGTACTTGTATTGTAGCATAAATCTATTGTATCATGTACTATGCTTCTAATGTACTCTCCTCACATGTATACGAGGAGACATTTCTATTCATGATGTAACAATGTAATGATGTAAATAAATGTTGAAATCTCTTATGTAATGGAAAATATAATAGATTTAATTGTTCATTTAATGATATTTGGTGTTTTTATATTGTTGGCATGAAATGGTTGTTTCATATTGATTGTCCTATTATATGTGATGGACTAATGGAACCCATAATGTTGATAGAATTTATTTAATGTAATGATTTACATTTCTTGCTAGTTTTGTTAATGGGAATCTAGTAGCGTAGTCATAGACCTTAGAGGACTTAGGTTATAAATTAATTTATTGTTTCATTTGCAATCTTGTGAATAGTATACTTTCAAAAAAAAAATGTTTTTAGGTGTTATAGTGTTTTGTCCTCTAGGGTTTCATGGTGGGGCATTACAAATTGCTTAAATACTTGAGAATGTTGGCTCCAATCCCCCAGATAGGTGGATGATGGGTCAAACTACCTCCTAGATATTCTCAACCAATTGTTCAACCACTCTAAATCACCCAAACTACCCCTAGATACGTACAACTATCTTTAACTGGTCATGAATTCTTGAAAATTGTTGCAACCTCCATCAAGCATGTTTTTAGGGCATGTGTCAGGTGGATTTTAAATGGCCAAAGATTCCATGAGATTGTATGAGATATTTTCGGACCTTCTATTTGACACATATCTCTAATATTAAAAATTACTTGTCTCTATCCTCTAACCCATCTTGTAAGGACTGCCATTCGTTGTCATGATTTTCTTGTTTCCTAGCCATGATTTTTATCTTTCTTACATTATCATGCCCTATTATTCTCATATTTTTTGTTTATTAGGCAAGCCTATATGATTGCCTTTTTGAATTTCAATTTGGTTGTGAATTCTAGAGATATGACTACCATTCACTAGATTGTAACACACTTCATGGCTATTATCATACACAGTTTGACACTTGTAATTTTTTCTTAATTAAGCCTTCTAGTTTGTCATATGACTACATCTTAGAGTTATCCATAATTTTTACATATAGGGCCTCCCAAAATTTTAGAACATACATAATCTTTGGGTGGTGAATGTTTAAGTGAGCAACCAATATCTTCAATCTACAACACCAAATAACCTCCACATGCAAAATAGAGAAGAAACAATGGAAGATGCTATTCAACCAAAAAAGAATTAAGATATGATACAAGATTCACAATTTGTGAAAAAGATGTAAAATATGCAAGAGATGCATTGCTTATATAGGCAAGGTGATAGATAGGATTAGACAATATCATGACAAGTGTCTTAATTCTATCATGTGAGACAACTAACTCATAACAACCTAGGAAGAGATAAAATCTAGAAAATAAAACTAACTCTTCTAGAAGGAATCCTAGGACCTAAGTAAACTTAACATGTGAATAAGTCCCATAATTCCCTAGAAATTAATTAACTAAGTCCAAGTTTTTATTCACACTAACACCCCCCTTAAGTACAAATTAGGGAGGAAAAACCAATGTAAAATATGTAGAAGATGGGTCTTAACAACAAGGCTTGATAAGGTACCCATGTGCAAAGAAATAATATCTCACAAATGGAGAAAAGAAGAAAAGCCTTGTTGGAGAAAAATCATCTCCAAAAGAGAGAAAAACCTACAAAGAAAACAAAATAAGGAAGGAGGACTCATGAAGAACCCTCAAGGATAACTTCCTTCACCCAAAACATTGATCACAACTAAAGCTAGTGAAGTGATACCGAAGGTTTAGTAAAGATGTTTGTAACTTGCTGCTCCGGAGGCATGTACTCCAAGCTAAGAACACCATCCTAGATCAATTTCTTGATGAAGTGCATGTGGATCTAAATATTCTTAGTACGTTGATGCTCCATTAGTTTTTGAGAGATTTGAATGGAACTCTTGTTGTCACACCAAAGAGTAGTAGGCTAATTGAAATGAAATCCAAACTCAATCATCAACTAACGAACCCACAAAACCTCTTGACTATCCAATACTATACCTTGATACTCAGCCTTTGTCGATGATAATGCAATAGAAGTTTGCTTCTTGCATGGCCATACAATCATAGCAGAACCAAGACAAAAGACAAATCCATAAGTATACTTTTGATTATTGGCATCACCAACCCAATATGATTCAGTGTAGCCCACAATTTGAGAAGCTCTTGATGTGTAATGAATGGAAAAATGTGTGGTGCCCTAAATGTACTACAAGATATATTTATCTATCTTCCAATGGCTCTCATGAGGGTCTTGAGAGAAACAATATACAAGACCAATCATAAAGGAAATATCAGGATGACTATGTGTCAAGTACAAAAGACTACCAACCAACTGTTGATACAAGGTAGGATCAACTATAGGATTAATGTAACTAGTAGATAGTACAACACCTGACTGAAAAGGTGTGGGGACAGGCTTGCAATCAGCCATACCAAATCTCTGAAGCAAGTCTCAAGCATAATTCTAATAGAAAAGGAAGGTCCCCTCATAAGTCTAATGAACCTGAAGACTAAGGAAGTAAAGTAAAATACCAAGTTTGATCATTTCAAAATGTTCCATCAATGCTCATTGAGTAATCTGAAGCATGGAAGTGGAACTTCCTGTGAGAATCAAACCATACGCATAGAGCACAAGAATGATAGTATCATCTCCATGTGTCTAAGTATAAACTATAGAATCAAAATGGCAATGTGTGTACCCAGAATCAAGAAAAAAACTATCCATATTATCATACCAATCCCTAGGGGTTTGTTTTAGACCATACAATGAATGTTAAAGCTTGCAAACAAGTGAATAATCCTACACAAAACCTCGTGGTTACTTTATATAGATCTCCTCATGAAGATCCCCATGCGATAAATCACTCTTCATGCCCATCTGATACACTGACCATCCCTAAGAGGAAACTATATAGCAAAGACAAGATGAATATAATCCATCTTGGAAACATGAGAAAAGGTCTCAAAATAGTCAACTCCCTCAACTTATGAAAACCCCTTTGCAACAAGATGAGCCTTGTACTTGTCAATGGAATTAGCTACATATTTGGTATGATACACCCACTTGCATCGAACCAACTTTATTTCCTTAGGAAGAGGTACACGATCCTAAGTATTATTCCTCATCAAAGAGGAATACTCCTCAGTCATAGCACTATCCCACTCAAGAATACCAAAATCATTTTAAAACCTCTGAGGATCGTCAAAAATAACATGACTCAAAATATTAAGCCATGAAGTCTAAGAATGAGTATGGTGAGTATCCATGGGGTCACCAACAAGAGGACCAACCTCCTCAAGAGTAGTATGATCCCATCATGGCCTAGTGGTTGGATTAGGAGGAGGTGGATCAATACCATCATCATAATCTTCCTCAAGAAGCAAAACATCCTCAATTAAAGAAGATTGAGTAGGTAGTGATGAAGAAGAAGTTGTAGGAGGATCCATTTGTGTGAAGGAATCAAAAAAATGAATATCAGAATGAAAATGAACCTCTCATGTGTCAAGATCAAACAATCTGTATGCCTTCACATCCTCACAATAGCCAACAAAAATGAATCGTTGACTCTTCTTCTCTATTTCTTTACACCAACCATCAAAAATGAATGCACAAGCCTCACTATTGGATACTCTGAAGAAGGATACATTAGGCTTGTTATGGGACCAAGCCACCTCAAGAATCATATGTCATATTTCCTTATGAGGTATACAGTTCTAATACTAATACAAATACTAATACAAATTGTTCTCATGATCAACTATCCCTATAGGAACAACCTTCTTAGGATCTTGTAACTATCAAATAGTCACATTATGTGGAATAAAATCGATTGAATTTTCATCTCCAAAATGGAAAATATGATATATGGAAAGTAGACTCACCAAAATATCTAAAACAAGGAGAATGTCCTCAATACAACCATCTAGCATTTAAATGGAGCTTGTTTCCGAAATTGGAATCTATCAAGAGTTCCCAACTACAATCTGACAAGTAGAAATATGAGCAATAGAATCAAGGAGATCACATGAATTGGTCATGTGATGTGAAGCACCTAAATCAAGAATCCAACTATTAGTAGATGAATGCAAGACACATGCTGAAAGATATTTTCCTTTTCCTTGAAATAATGAGACTCATCATGCCCAATTTTTCCACAAAAATAACAAGGTTCTCCTTTCTTTTTAGTAGACTTAGAAGAAGAATCTCGAGAGTTATAATAAGAAGGAGGTGGAGTGGACATTCGATTATTATTTTGCTTCATTTTGGAGGGATACTCACTACCTAAAGGCTATTATTTCTTAGGCTTCTTATTATTCTTTTCTTTACCTTTAGAATATTGAGCTATTAGAGTTTGGTTCTTAGAACTAGGAAGTGCATCCATCTAAATCAACTTGGCCTACTCCCTAGTAAGACCCTCACAAAACAAATCAAAAGAAGGAATATTATAATCTTTCCCCATAACATCCATAGTAGAATATAAATTAGAATAAAACGCTTGATAAGGGCCTCTTAACTTAGACAAAGTCAAGAAGATACATGCTTCCTCAAATTTATCATGCCCACATCCTTTCAATTGTGACAAAATCATTTTGAATTGTTAAAGGAAATATTGAATAGTAGGAAATGCATCTGGAGAGATTGATGTTCGATTTGCTTCAAGCTGAAAGATTCTAAAATAATTGAATTTACCATAAAATTCTTCAAGTTTTTCCTAAACATCCTTAGGTGTTTTACACTCCAAAATATGAAACAATAAATTATCATATGCATGTAAGCCTATGAGTCTTGTTGCTTCATCCATTTTACTTCTATAAGTAATTTTTTCAAATTCTCTTGTGAATTTGGGTTGTTGAGCATCTAACATTTGCAATAAACCTTTAGATTGAAGCAACTGGGTTATTTTTAACTTCCATGTATGATAGTTGTGTGGAGTGAGTAGATCAATTTTCCTTAGATCTGCGATGTTGTAAAAAGAACACCAAGAAAAAGAAGACAAATGGGCACTTAAATATTCTTCTCCTCCATAGGATTTGTAAGTTCATCTTGATAAGTTTCAACAATTATTTTAGTAACCCAAATTCTTACCCCTAGGATCCCATGACCATTCCATTCCCCTCATGCTTAGTAACCATCCTCCTAAAATTTGTCCCTATTGGTACCCTTTTGAGGAGCCAAATGAAATTAAGAAGATGGTGAAGGATCTCTAAGAGGCCAATATCATCTACCTTAGTACTATTCCTTACTCTTCTCAAGTAGTTATGGTTCCTAAGAAATATGGGGGGTGGAAGTGTGTCAAAATTTTCATGAGCTTAATAAATTAATGTTCAAGAATAAATTATGTATCCTTATTATTTATATTTTTTGGATGATATTTTAGGGGCTAAGTTTTTCACTAAGTTGGATGTTACTTTAATATATCACCAAATCTAGGTTAAATAAGATAATATTCCTAAAACTAGCTTTAGGACCCATGAAGGTCATTATGATTTTTTGGTCATGCCCTTTGGATTATCTAATTCCCCCTCTACTTTGTAGAGCCTCATGAAAATAATGTTTCATGACTACTTATGTAAATTCATCTTGGTATTCTTTGATGGCATAATTATCTATAAATAAAAATGGAATAAGTAATCATTCTCTCTTTTCCAAGCACTCTTAAGTGTGCATTTGAATTCCAACAAGTGGATTAATTCATCCATATTGTTTTGCCAATAGGTATCCAATGTAACCCCAAGAATATTTCCTCAATATAAGAGTGTCAAAGTTATTCCCTTAAAATATTGTGAGGTTTCTTAGGCTTGACAAGGTACTATCATAATTTTATGCATAATTATGGTAAAATTGTTGGGCCTTTAACAAATTTTCCAAAAAATAAATTCAATTGGTTTGACATAGTGGAGATGGCCTTTAATGTACTTAAAGTTGTCATTTGTTCTACTCGTGTATTGGCCCTACTTTATTTTCATAAACCCCTCATTTTGGAATGTAATGCCTCTATAACAAGCACATGTGGGGTTCGTCATAAGGAAAACCCTTAGCCTTCACTAACAAGAAAATTATGGGGAACATATAGATAAATCAACATATGAAAATTAAATCTGGATATGTGTTATGTTTTTAACAATGGAGGTATTTCCTATTGGGGCATAATCTTTAGATAAAAATAGACCACCACGACTTAAAATATTTTTGTGCAACAATAGGTGTCCTCCCTTTATCAACAAAAAATAGTGGAAAAGACATAGGGATATGACTACCTATAATAAGAGTAAGGAAATTATGGTAAAAATTTATTTCATGCCAATATGAAGAAGAAGGCACAATTTTTTTCTTTTAGTATTGGTTCTAAATTAGATACATGAGATCCAAAATGAATGGACTACTAACTCTACAACTCATGATATCATTTATCAATTGGAATAAGAAAAAAAATAATGTCAAGTTTTTGTTGGATAAGGAAATTCCTCACCTATCATGACAAAATTTATTGAACCTAAACTTGGCACTCAATTCCCAATTGTGAATAGAGTTTTACTACTTCCCTACTAGAGGACACACAATTTTCCTGAAAATGTGTAAGTGGGTGAAGAAATATTTCTTCTAGGATGGCCTTAAGAAGTATGTTAAGGAATTTTTATTTGAATGTGATGTGTATCAAAGGACCAAAGGGAAAAATTATCAAAACCCTAAGGTTCATACAACCACTTCTATAATGCCTCAATCTGACAGGCTCATAATAAAACTTGATAGAATAATTTTTTTTGAAACAAGGACAACAACACTAATAATACAAAAATAATGTGTCACACTTGCACATATTGGTATGGAGGATAGGTGGAGTGTTATGGGTAAAGATGAGCAGATGTGGAGTAGGGGAAAGTGCATCCACATGTTGATTCTTTGGGATTGGAGAATGGGTATAGCTTATAAAATAATGATGAGATGGTTGGGAGGGAACTTAATTGATGTGATCAAGCTTAGATTTGGTGACATGATGCGGGTTATTTGGAAGGCGGTGATTTATTATCGGGTGTGTGATGGTACTGTGGGTGTCACGATTTGGGGAATGGGGTTACTTGTTTTATCTCCTAATTACATTTGGAGAAGAGAGTGTGTTAATAATGATGGGACCATCTTTGATGAGTACTAGTTGTATTCTAGAGGCTTCGCGCCAGCTAATTTAGCTTGAGGTTCCTTCGGCTTTTTATGGTGGGTTACTAATTCTAGCTTATTGGTTTACCTGCATGGGATGTCGTGCCTTTCCTACTTATCCGCCAACTTCTGCCTCCACTGTTATTAAAAAATCATTAATTGTTGTGTCTTTTCTCACTGTTGCATATTTTCCCTCCGCGCGTGTAAATGGTATGATGGGATTAATCATCGTAAGCCCTGCATTAAACATCCTTGTGAGATATTTGTTTGCTACGATTGTCTTTGGTGTTTTTTGCATTTCTGTGATTTCCCTGAGCAGGCTGACAGAATGGGTGGAGATCGCGTTTGGACGGAGCTGGATAGTTGTGATGAATTTTGAAACAATCCTCTGGTCTGGCACATTTGCGTGGAGGGAGGAATTGCCCTGCTTATGGAACGACTGGTCGGCCATGATCCTATTCTTTCTGGAAAATTTGCTAGTTCTTGGAAGGACATAAGGGTTTCGTTGGGGGGATTTCGTTTGAAGTTAGCGAGGATGTCATTGCACAGGCTACGAGTTTGAGGTGTGAGGGAAAAAAATATCCTAAACACACCAAAAAGCCAGACCACGAGAGCCTTAAGGTGTTCTTCAGAGATGAGGAGACTCCGGTCAAGAATCAGGCGAGGTTTGAAAGAGCTAACCTCCCTAAGCCATGGGATGTGGTCTACATGGCACTGATGAAATATGTGATGCTGGAAGGTAGGTACAAAACTTGTTTCTTCTATCATTTCCCTCTGCTTAACCACCTTAGACATAAAATGTTGCTTAGCTTTCCGTTTTTCCTTCTTATGGACATGGAAAACTCAGTGGACAAATGTAATGTGGTAGCCTGTCATAATCCCTGTGATCCCCCACCACTCCCTCTCCATCAGGGGCTCATCCTTTGCCTGTACCACTTCCATCTTGCTCTTTGCCCACCTAAAGCCATCACTGTCTGTGTTGAGAACATTGAACCCATCTCTTCGATTCATATATCCCCGACCGAGTCCAAGAGACCTCCTTGGAAGCCTTTTACTGAAAATGTGGGGAGTGTCAAAACCAATTTGGCCACCAAAAATCTTAAGGGTGGGTTAGGCATGGCTCACGCCAGTGTGGCAGAAGGGCTCTATGAGCTAAAGGCCACTCAGGCTGGCACGGCTAATAATGTCACTAAGCTAAAAAAAGGTAAGGAGAAATGCATGCAGGCTGTGACTGTTAAAGATGGCAAGGGCGAGAACGCGTTGGGAAAGATTCCAGAGGGGATATTGTTGTGGGGATCATGGAGTTGACTAGTGGGGAAAGTGTTAGGAGGAGATTGGGGAGGCTGGCCAAGAACAGCAAAAAGAGATTAATTATTGAGGACTTGGAGGTGGAGCAGTCAGATAGCAGGGGCTACAAGGAGGAAGAGTCTGATGATGAGATTGAAGACATGGGGGAGAGGCCCCTGCCTACCCTGATGGACAGCAAGATCCCTTGCCATGGTTCTAACTCGCACTCTCCGCTGGTGAATGAGCCTGGTGGGATTTCGGAGACTAGGGATGTTTGGGAAGATTCAGACATGGTGGAAAAGAGATTGAACACTCTGGATAAAAGATTTAGGGGCTTGACCTGCTTCACAATGAAACTAAGCCACTTTGTTACTAGTGCATTGTCAAATGTCATAAAAGAGGAATTGGAGGGGAATAATAGCCAAGAAAGAAAAGAGTGGGTGGGTGATGAGGCGGTTGACCTCCTGATCAAGAATTGAGATGATGCCAGTTAGCTACTCCTGTTGCTAGTCTATCGGCTGTTGTTCGGTTGTTTGTGTGATGTCTCTGGGCTGTCTCTGGTTTTTTTTTTTTAATGTTTGTTGTTTAAGTCTTGTCCTTTTTTTGCCCTAGTGGCTCGTTGTGAGGGGTACAGCTCCCCGTAAATGCTATTTAACTTTTCAAAAAAAATGTTCACACAAGTGTTACAATGGAATAATAATAAAGACAACAAGAAAAATTCACCATTGAAAAATAAAGGTGGAAACAATGGGATAATAACCACCCATGGGATATATCCATGACAATAAACAAATAAGAAAGAGAGAGATAGGTCAACACCTACACGATGATTGATTACTAAAACATGATTATATTCCCTCACAACACCACACCAAGATAGGATGAAGGACTCATCAACCTCTAATCCACCCCCAAGTACACATCACAACTCTAAACATGGAGGAAAACCTCCACAAGAGGTTTCCTAACCAAGAGACACAAACTCACCACAAACTGGAATGATGATGATTCACTTCTAGATAACCACTTGCTTCCCAAGACATCCCATTGCAACACAAAAACACACAAGAAAAAGGATAATACTCTAGAACACCCAATGATCTATAAGGAATATGGAGAACACCAAAAAGGCCAACCAATAAAGATTACAACGTTCCCAATTCCTCACAATACTAGGTGCACAATCTCCCTAACCCTAGGTTTGCCAACTAGGAAACTTTGAAAAGGAGGCACATAAAATGAGGCAAGAGAAGCCACAAGTTCTCAACAAAACATATATAAGAACATTAAAAAAAACCACTAGACCCCTGTAACCATGAGAAACAACTTCCATTTACATGGTTTTCCCATATGAGGCCTGGAAACAAAGAAGAAAGATCAAGTCCTAAAATAAAGATACTTGACTAGTTTTTTTTGAGGGTTTGATGACTAAAATGAACGGAATGGGATAGATACAAGGCATAAGAATTATTCATTAGTGGCATAAGTCTTAGAAAACAATTGTCTGGTTGTGGTGGAGAGGGTTAACATTCTATTTTTGTATGGGAATGAGGTCGCCCAACTATGAAATGTGACCACTAAATTCATTTTAACTTTCCAAGACATAAATACAACATAATATAAGCACAATTGTGCTTGAAACTAACATTGAGACACATAATTAGGGCTAAAACACTAAAATTTACAAATATTACTACCCTTCTCAATGAAAGGTTCATTACTATAGATATTATAATTTGAATGAAAGGAAAGCATCTAAATACATGAAATCAACTTGGTAGAACATGGTACCATGATTTTACTCAATCCACAAACCTCAATCCCCAATGGTGGTTACCACACCACTCGACCTCATGGAATCAAACAATCCACTCCTACTATGTTAGGAGATAGTCACATGGGCCACAAGCACAAAACTCATGCCAAACACATAGGGAGAGGGCTTACACACATTCCAAACATAAATCATACACTCAACATACACATCAAATAAGAATTCATCCAATAACACTAGATGGATCAAATACAAATAGGATCAAATCCAAGATCTCATTGATAAAACCCACCAATGTCACATCACAATCCACATTAGGAAAACTCACCAATGTCATACAAGAAATCATCCTTGGGAAAACTCACCAAGGGAATAACACAGGCACATGGAAGGGAGTACATCGTCCTTTAGGTACTACTCAACTACACAAAGGTTAGATATGAGAGAGCAAGAGAGGGAATGTCATCCCAGATACTCATGTGGGGCTCAACACATAACCAAGTATCCTCTCATACAGATGAGGGTACTTGATCTTACAAGTCTTATGCTCCCTGAGAAGCTTGTCTTCCTCCATCATCCTTAGCCTATACGAGAACTCAAGGAATGAGAGGGATATCCATTATCTTGGTTAATTAATTACCCATATTTCATTAGCTTTCACTTGTTAATCTAAACTCCCCACACTATGATTTCCTACATGCCACTTTGGGCAAGGTTCACATTGTGAGCCATTCCCATAAATTTCTAATACCTACACCCTAAGCTCATCACATCTTCCAACGAATGTGCCACATAAAATAGTGCACAAAATTTAATTTCATCAAAATTTTCTAACAAGTTTCCATAAGAATTATTATAATAATTCATGATGAAAACTTTCGTTAAAACATTCAATTTGATCATATTTCCTTCAAAATGTTCATTTTTTCACATTTTTCCAATACACTAAAACTAGGAAATTTTCCCAAAACCCCATTAAAATTTTCATCAAAGTTTATTTTTAAAATTTCAAAAATCTAAAAATATCCTTTTGCTCTAAATATGCCCAACGACACACTTTTCAAGTTAATTTTGCATTCACACATTTCCCAAAAAATTGAGCATTATAATCCCATACAATTGAAATTTCTCAAAATTTTAACAAAACAATAAATTAAGCATGTAACTTCATGAAATGAATTGCATTGGGAGGTGTCTACACTCCCCCAATTCTATTCCAATATTCAAATTTGAAATAAATTGGATAAATTAATTATAACTGTAGTGTAGAAAATTGTACACCTTTACAATTTTACACTATGTTTGGGTCCCTTAATTTATTGGACTTAATTAATCTTCTAATTTTCCAAATTATGTATTCCAAAGCCTTATTCGTACCATTTTCTGAAAGGAGAGCCAACATTAAGTAAATGCATTTAATAATTAAATTGCCTTGGATCATGTGTGTCCTACAAGTATAGACTAGGACCCATTCACACATGGGTGAATGGACCCCTTTATGATCCAAGACCCAAATTCAAATATGTTTTTGGTGGCATTTTAATTATCAAAATTCAAATTGAAAGTGTCAGATTTTCAAATCTAGTTTTTGGGAAATTGGATAAACACCTAGTCTTTTATTATTTTAAATCTAACACACACCCTCTAGCATCCAAGAGAAAATATTATTGTCAAGAGAATTCAAGAGCAGCATTATTAGTCATCTATAGCAACAACCAAGATCCTAACAGCATGTCAAAGTTTATTTGTGTTCATGTTGTCGTGTCAAGGCTAACAAGTATTATAGGTCTTCATGCATTCAAGCAAATCAAGCAAACAAGATCCAATTCCCTTGAAGTGATGTGTATGTCTTCAGTCCTTCAAGGAAGCTATTGAAGGGTGGTTATTTGCATTATTCATTCATCATTTCCTTCCTTTTCATTAAGGTTTTCATCTTTGACATTGCCATTGTAAAATTAGGAACACTGTTCATGGGGTTTGACTAAGGCAAACCCCTATATGACACAAACATTTTTCCCTCTTTGTGTATGTGCAGGTTACAGGTTGAAGAAGGATTGAAGAGATCTTGAAGATAAATTTTGTGTTGTTTCATTTCTTGTCATCATTCTCGTCAACCTACAAAAACTAAGCTATGTAATTCATTTATGGCACTCTAAAAAATTTGCAAGTCAAAAACAACATCTTAGATCTAGCACCAAAGGATTGTAAAAAGTACTTTTGGAAGCCTAATCAAAGACCCATTCACCTAGGGGAGAAACAGTCCCTCTACACATGTCAGAATCAACTTTTGGTAACAGGTACACACTCTCTGATATCTCCTAGATCTACCTGCAAAGTGTTGTTATAGTCTATTTATCTTTGGGAATTTTCATTTTACATATTAGGTCATATAGTTCAATTAGTTTCATCATTTCAAATTATTTCTAGATCATTCTTAATCATTCTAAGGCCCTAAATAATCACCAACCCGGGTTTGATTGACTCACCATTGAGGTTGAAATTCAATCTCTTGGATCTGTGGTTGGTATTCTAATGAAATATTGGAAAAGGCCCCTTGCATCCTAGGTTCTTTGCATTGAGGACCTAGGACCACCACCTTTTCAACCATTTCAATAACAAGAAAAATACCAACACAATCAAATTTTAGAACAAAGAGCATGTCATGTATGCCAAACGAGATCTCATAAGGACCAACAAGCACAATCCCCTACAGATTCCTAACCCAATGAATCTAACTTCATCAAATGCACTTCCAATCAACAAATCAAATTTTTCCCCAAAAGAGGGTTTTTATCTCTCAAATTTTCTTCTTAAAATAAAAATTATATAATGAAATACACCCATTTTCCCTATTTACCCTTTTAGAATATCCAATTAGAGACAAATATAAATTTATTTCCCAATTCCTTAATTCCCATTTTCCTCAAAACCCAAATAGACACATCAATCAATTTTTAAATAACCTATATCATTTAAATTTTTGATTTAAATCCATATAAGAATATATTCTTGTCAATTTACAAAATTCAAAATTCAAACAAGATATCTAAATCAAACACAACCTACAATTCCCAACCCACTAAATTTCACAAATAAATAAATAATACTTAACTTCATTTCCACTTTCATTCTATTTTCCCCTTTCTTGAAATAGAGAGCATATTTTGATAACCAACATAGGAAATCACTTAAATTTATAATATTTCATTTACAGAAAACATAGAATTTAAACCATTAATTAAATTAGACATTTATTGATTGTTCACGACATAGATGAAATCCAAAATCTCCAATTCAGATCTAGGTTCACATCGAGTCAAATATGACACATATCATACTTGATTCAAGTACAATTAGGGAATGGATAAGGAGGCCCAATGTGACATCTTAGAATTAACCAGCATTGGGGAATAACTTAGACCTGTATAGCTAGGTGGAGAAATAACCATGTACATATAACCATTCAACACACGTCAAGGGTACCTACTCAATGTATATATAGCTAAAGCATAGCATAAAGAATGAAAGTAACATCCATTATATAAATCATTCCTTGAACATCAATAACCACATTCACATTTAATCACAACATATATAATTCACATCACTGAACTGAAGAATAATGATAAACCAAGCGTGTAAATATATAAAATTCCAATAACTAACATGTTGAGGAACCTCATCTCAAACATGTGATAGTTCATACACACCATTCAAATCCATAAAATAATCACCACAACAATCATGAGGAAATGGTGAAGCTAAAACACCGATCTCACATTAACAAGATACAAAAGGGAGGGTCACTACAACTTCCTATCCCCAATTAGGCTTGGTTTGATATTTCTATGGATTTTATTGGGGCTTCCACTCTTAAGTGGTAAAAAAACCATATTGGAGGTGGTGGATCACCTAGATAAATATGGAAATTTTATGCATTACCTCACCCTTACAATATTCTATGATTACTCAATAATTTTTATATTCAATCTTCAAACTCCATGGGATACCTTACACTTGTTAGTGATCATGATCTATCCTTCAATAATAAAATATAAAAAGATTTGTTAAGTTGTAGGGAACTATTTTGACATGATTTTGACTTATCATCCTTAAATTGATGGTCAAACAAAGGTTGTTAATAAGTCCCTTGATATTTATTTGTATTTTTTTGTGTCTAAGCAACACAAATAGTGGTTCAAGTGGCTACCTTTAGCTAAGTAGTGGTTTAATACCACCTATAATAATGCTTCCAAAATTTCCCCTTATGAGGCCCTTTATGGTACTGCCCACCCTCCTTGAGTACTTATGTTTTAGGTTATTCTAAGGTTGCAACAATTAACAATATTTTGGCCAAGTCAAAAGATACTCTTGACTACTTAAGGTCAATATGAAACTAGCCCAAAATCACATAACAATATAGGTGGATCATCATAGGACAAAGCACACTTTTGATAATCATGATTGGTTTTTTTATGCAACTATCCCTACAATAAGCTTTCATTATGAGACAAGTGCGATCATAATTTGGATTCCAAATTTTATGGTCCCTATCAGAGATATAGTGCATAGGTGAGGTCAGATACAAGTTGGCACTTTTACCTTTGTAAATCCACCAAATTTTGTATTGATCTTATGTCAAGAAAGTGATTTTGACTACTACTTAGTCACTGAAAAAGCTACCTAAGTTGGATGAGGATGGATCAATATTTTGCAACCTAAGGTTATTTTGAATAAACACACCAAACACGTATTCAATCATTTTATTGATGATTTATTAGTCAAGTGAAAGGGCTTGTTACCTACAAATGTCACTTGGGATCCCTCTAGCATTCTCTCTAGGTTTCCTCATCTATAAGTTTATTTGTCTCAATCTTGGATGACAAAGCCTTTTGAAGGGAGGGGAAATTTGTTATGTACCCCATTCTATTATATGTTGTCTATTATTATTTAGGCACATATGTATTATAATTCACCATTAGGTAGAATTAATAAAGTGATGCATATGTTTTATAAGTCATCTCATTGGTTGTTAGAATTAAGTATTTAACCCACATGTATGGGATGGTAGTAGTTTCCTTTGAAAAAACTCTATACATTATAATTATTTTTTAATTGAAAGGAATATTAGAATATTTGTAGTTGGATTATATGTTATATTTGGAGGTTTCCCCCTCAAAGTGGTACTATAAAAATAATAAAAGCATTTATATTTATCTTATTTTTATAATGCTCTTATTTGTTAAGCATATTTTGTCTTCCATGTTTAGTGCATATTGCTAGTATTTTTACTAAGAGTACCACTTCTTATTAGGATAAAATATATTTACTTGAGGTTAAGGAACTTGATGCTACTTGTTAAGATGAGAAGGAACTATTGGATGGTTATCTCTCTACTTAAATGAGCATGTACTTTTTCTACATATGTTTTCTTAGACTTTGGTATTTTTATGACATGTTTGTTGTGATTCTTCTATTCTTATTTCACCTCCTATATTACGTTTTGTGCTCTATTTTCTGACTTGGGGGCATATTTAATTTCTACTTATGCATGTTTCGCTCTTATAATTTCTTATATTTCATATGTTTAGCTTCTATATCCTGCTATATGCCTTGTTTTTTCTTATGATCCATGTTCTCTTGTGTTCCTTGTTGTCTTGTGTTCCTATATTAAATGCCTATGAAGTTTATATGCTTCTATATTTCATGTTTATGATGTATAGTTCTTGATCTATCTACATGTCATCCTTATTATGATGTTCCTAATATTTACACCTATTTATCATCACTTAGATTATAGGTTTATCATCTTGTTTCATGCTTCTCGTGTTTATATTTTATGTTTATTATAATATGTAAACATGTTTACATATAGTTATCATGTTCATATTTTATGATATCAATGTTTGTACTTGCATATATAACTTATATGCAGGTGTCTACACATTTGTAATCATTATCATGCTTAAATATTATGCCTTAATGTTTATGATCCTCGTCATGTTTATATTTTACATCTTATTTTTTCTCACATAATCCTTATCTATCACTTATGAATATCATTATCATTATTTTTTCCTTCATTGGGACCAACCTTGTAGAGCACCTTTCTTTTCCTTATTATAATTTCTTTCATGGTCACATATTACCCATGTTCTTACTACATGATGGCATCTCTTACCATGTTTATATGTTTTATTATATAGTATCATCTTTACATCTACTTTATTGCAACCTTTTAATGCAAGGAATTGGAAGGGTTGTTTTTGTAATATTCATAATTTTCCTTTGATAGTACTTCATCCTAAGTGTAAAATCTTAAACTTATTTAGCAAGCTTAATTGGTATATTAGGAATATTTAATTTATCTCATCTAGGTAGCTAATAATCACATGTGTGCATCTTAACTTGAGGTACTCAAGTGCCACCACCACCTCATCAATATTTAATTGATTATAGTTAGGTGTCACCTATATTTAGTCAAGCCCATCTTTGTCTTAGTTAAATTGAGTTAACTCACACCTCCTAATTGGGAGTGACTGAGAGTTAACTTAAGACCCCATAGACAATGTCATCTCCTTTTTACTTCTTTTTTTTTTAAAGATAGTTTATTGTAAGTTTTGGTAAGTGTCTATTTTAAATTTGTGACAATTACTACTCATTGCATTTTCTTTTTATTTTGTAGGTTTCTCATGGTGCATTCATTACGAGGAGAGTACAAGAATTGTCATCTATATTTATATTCTTTGAATGATTGA
Source organism: Sequoiadendron giganteum (assembly GCA_007115665.2). Lineage (NCBI taxonomy): Eukaryota > Viridiplantae > Streptophyta > Pinopsida > Cupressales > Cupressaceae > Sequoiadendron > Sequoiadendron giganteum. The sequence continues at coordinate 609,177,092 of CM021103.1, forward strand.
AAGATTTACTTTTCATGTTGATTGCTTGTTTTAATTTGACATTCATCCTCATAATAGTTCGCATGCAACTTAAAGTGAGAGCAAAATGCAATGGTGAAATTACATAACCATACCTTTTTCTTTTATACTTTGGGCCCACTTCAATTAAAGTGGCATTTACGCATAAAAAAAAGTGTACAAGTTTCCCAACTTGTCCCCATCATAACTCATTCCCACGAACCATTCTCAATCCCTAGATCTCTCATTTGCCACAGTATTAACATTAGTCATTTTCATGCACGTGAATATAAACTTCAATATTTAAATTTTAAATTTAAACTTTGTCGACTTTTTCACTAACCATTGTAAAATCACTTAATACACATTTTTGTGGATTTGTGAATTATGTTATCAAATTATACATCATCTTAGACATCCCAACTCCAATCTTGAACACCTTTACAATAAAAAAAATGCTTAATATAGAGCAGAGCTATGTTGACAACGTTGTAAAGGTGAACTTCACATGGCGAAATTAAACATGAAATAAGTCGTTGAAAAGGATGGTCAAATGAATTAGTATTAAAAGAATGGCCAAATACGATGTATGGGAAAAGTTTACAATATTTTTTTTCCTTGGGCGAGTCTTAAGGAATAAACTTACTCCCCATGTGTAGAATCTCTATATCACATGTTATTTAATGGAAATTTATGAACATATCATCATAATAGTTGAATACTTGATGTTTACTAATATTATATAGTTATTCAGGATATTTGACAGTGGAAGTAATCAAACATGAATATTGTAACTTTTTGATTGATAATATTAAAAAAGAAATTGGTATATGTTTTTATTTAGAGATATAAATTTGATTTCGTTGTTCTTTATTTGATTTTAATTTTTTTTATTGATTTTAATATGATATTTATAGAAATATAATTTTTATTTTTAATTAGACAAAAGTATTTTTAGAATATTGTTTTCAATTTTTGAGCAATTCATTCACAAACTATTATTGTTAGTTTTTTATTCCCGATAGAAATCCATATCTATCATTTCAAATAGAGTTAGTATTTGTGAAACATCAAACAAAAAGAGAAATGACATATGTTGAAGGACAAAAATAGCATGACCTAATGTAGAGTTTAATAAGACCAACTTTTTTTCATATATGATCCAAAAATAGATTTAAATTTTTTTGGGTGGTAACAAGTATATATTTCTTATAAAGATTGTCTACTTTAAATCCCAAATAGACAACCACATAAAGAGGTGAAAGTTATGGTCACTCTCAATTTTTACACTGTCATCTTAACTCTAAACAATTATGTACCTCAAATTGCACCTTTCAATGTGCTAAGAGTTCCTTCCCAAAGATAAGAGATCCATTCCCATTATGACTCGTATAAAATTATAGACATCTTAGTTGATTTTACTATTATTTGGAGAATTAAGAGATCCTATATTACATTTCTTAAGTTTTTTTCTCAAGTTGGACTATTCTTTAGCTTCATCATGATCTTTGTCTAGCTAGTAAAATTTAAAAATAATGCCTTTCCTAGATAAAGCTACTTTTGAGGCTTTCCAATCTAGTCTTTGCAAAGAGAAAGAATGTTTGGCAATGCTAACTTCTACATGGTTAGCTAGGATGGCAAACTTTTCCTTCTTAGTTACTAGAGCTAAAGGAAAAAAGAAACATGAATCTTATTCTTCTTGATAAGTAGGAGGTATTTTTCATAGTGTGTCAAATTGTGAACCACTACTCATGAAACATGGGTCAATGAGTTTAACACGTGAAACTACATGGTTGAATCCTGATAGCAATTTCACAATAATTCTTCTTGTCATTTTCGTAGCTCCTTTTCTATTTACTTCATTAAATATTAAACATTAAAACCTTAGCTTGAAACAAATTTAATAACTTTCCAAATCTTACTAGTGATCCAAAATTTCCCTATAGTCTAGTCACAAAATAGATTGGGTAGATGATTATAACAAATTTGAAATAACACTCACCATAATGACAATTATGAGGGAACTCATAAATGAATGTATAATTAGGGCCAATATCAATAATAACAAATAATTCTAATTGATAAAATCAATTCCTTTTTTAATGTAAACTTTTACTATTAACTTTGAGAAATAAGTTTTAAAAAAAGTAACTAACATAGCAACAATAGTCTATAGCATCCCTTAATGTCAACCAAAGAATCATTTATTTGTTTAAGAGACCTAACATACTAGATGGATACATTATTATGAAGAACCGATTTTAGTGATTTTCCTTTGTTGTCAATGTTGTATTCCTTTTCAATAATAATGGCAAATCTAATTAAAGAGAATTATGTACTTGTAACAACTTCCTCAACTATAAATCTTGCACATGAAATGGAAAATAGGGTTAGACAATGTTTAAATATTGTAAAAGCTCATAAAAATAGTAGCTATTGTTGTAGGAATATAAAACTACAAGGGAAAATGTTGACACACTAGTGATTGTTAAAACTTATACCACAGTAAGTAAATTATGTACCCAAGAAAAAATTTATCAAAAAATTGAAACTTATTTCATAACAATAGACCACAATATGATAACCTAAAATCACACACTATTATAAATATGAACTTGAAACAAATTAGTGATTATTGAGTTGAAACCAAATAACAAGTTCAAACATTGTTCTTTTGTATTCCATAACATTTCCTTCTAGTAAGCTATCTGCCAAGACCTCTTTTATAGACTAAGAGAATCATTCGGGCTTTACAAACTAAAGAAAGAAAAGCTAAATAAAATAAAAGATAAATTGCTTTATTATAGAAACAAAAACAATTTAGCAAGTTCTTAATTTAGAAACCCTCTAAATATACATGAAGATAGGAAATCTAGAATAGTTTATGACAAATAAAAATAAAAAAATAAAAACTTAAAGTTTCTTTTAGCACCGAACTATAGGAGAAGAACAACCAAACAACACTTGAAAATATTTTTCAAATACTTTGCCACTCCTAGTCTCTTTCTTAGCATGTTAGACTTCACTTTTGGTAGGGATTTTCCAAAATATCTGCAAATTGCACATTTTAGGGTACTTACTAAATAATTATTTCTCCTTTCTAAACTCTACCAAATGTCTATATTCTAGGAGAAATCATTAAACACTAGATTCTTAAAGATTCAACTCTAACTATCATAATTTAGTATTGTCATCTCCAACTTCTTATCAATAGTCAACTTGTGAATTCAAATAACCTTACAACTAGAAAAAAAAAATGTGTAATTTGTCTCAACTAAACTTAAGGCTAATACTACCTAATAAACCAAGATATCATACTTTACTCTAAGAAAAAACAAAAAATTGAAGTTCTCTTCCTAGTCTAAATTCACATAATCATCATCTTCAATGTACCTGAATACATATAAAAAAATTGTTCCATTTAAGTATCAAAGAACATATTTTGTAACACTCTAGAAATCTTGACTTGGGTCAACCATGAACCAACTCAATGTATCCACTAAAAATAAAAATGTTGGAATATGTTTTCCATTGTGCCAAAAGATCGACCTATTAACACCTAATATAAATGCTAGAGATAAACGGATCCACGAGAGGCGGTTAGTCCATGTCATGAATCTGAAGGGAGATGTTGCAATTAGTCCAACAATCCCCTCCTCAACCTCACTCGAGGGGATTTGAACTTGTGACCACAAATATAATACCATTTTTTGGAATACGTTTGTCATTGCGCCAAAAGATCGACCTGTTAACGCCCAATACAAATTTCAAAGATAAATAGATCCGCGAGAGGCGGTTAGTCCATGTCACAAATTTGAAGGAAGACATTAGCGATTAGTCCAATAAAAATATCGTGTATACCATTTAGAAAATACATGAGGGAACCTATAATTTACCTATATACAAAAGGATCAACCAAATATAATTATGAATCTATGAGATCAACTTCGTATTCAAGTCCATTGGAGTAGTGAGAGATTTACTACTCATCATATCAAATTCATTTAGAATATCTACTTTATACTTTATTTGTCTTAAGAAGACTTCTCTTGTGCATTTCCACACCTCAAGACTTGGAAAATATTACATAAGACAAATATCCTTCATATCAAACTTGTTTGTTAGGTCTCCCTTGCACCATTACATGAGATTCTCATTGATTCCTATAAGTATTATTTCATTCACATACAAGACTAAAAGTAAATGATTAGATTTATGAAATATATAATAAAGATTAGGGTCTACAATAATTTTGGTGAAGCTCAACTTTAATGAGTATTCACCAATCCATGATTACCAAGAATATGGTGCTTGCTTCAACCCATATAGATCCTTCCTCAACTTGTATACATGGGTCCTTTTACCATACACTTCAAACCCTCTAGGTTGATTTATATACACAAGTCTTCCTCTATATTACCATTTAAGAAATTTACATTTACCTCCATTTGATATAAAGAAAAATTAACATAAGATGCAAGAATCATAATTATCATAGTAAAAGTGTATTTTTAAAATGGAGAAAAAGTATCATAATAGTAAGCTCCCTCTTTTTAAGAGAACCCTCATGTAAAATATATGAACTTATACTTTTTATACCCCATTTGTTAATAGTTTCACCTTGTACAACTACCTAAAATAAATGACTAAACTTCCATTAGTTCTTTGCATAATCTCCCATACATCATTCAATATAATGGAGTTATACTCCTCTATCATGGCATCTTTTCATACACTCTCTAAACTTGTCTCTTGCATACTCTAGAATTATTTATATCAATGATGGAACACATCAACACAACATAACTCAAAAAATTCTTAGGTGTATGACTCACTATCAAAGAAGTTACCAATGGTCATATTTTTCTTTTGCCTCCTATAATGTTTGAGTAAACCATCTAGGGTTCTAGGAAAATTTAGGCATCGTTGAGGTAAGTGTTATTGTATTAGAATAGTGTTGATCTACATTTGGGATTGTTTCATTTTTATAATCAAACCTTGGAAAAGTAACCCATTAAATTTTATCAACCTCTATGGAAAGCTATTAAGACTTAGAGGACTAATCATCTCATTAAATTCCACGTATTTACTCATTTTTATTATTTTGTGTGATAAAACATAGACCTTGTTAGCCTTATAAGATCTATGGTTTCCTAAAAGGGTGGCCTTCGAGCTAGAGGGTTCAAAATTAGTATGGTTATCCTCTAACATATGAATGTAAATAAGATTACTAAACAACTAAAAATGGAAAAAAAAAGGTTTCTCGCTTATGCAGTATTCCTTTGGAGTATCATCCTTTAATACCTTGTGACGGTACCTATTTAATATGTAAACAAAACAACTACATGTCTCTACAAAAATGCATGGGTACACATAGGTCATGGATCATGTCCTTTATTGTCTATATTATGGACGTGTTACTGCTCTCTCCAACCCCATCCTAGTAAGGTTTATAAGGCACAACATAATCTATCTTTATCCCTATATGTTTAAAAAAATAATTAGTCTATGGATATATACTCACCTCCATTATCAAACGTAAAAACATTAATCTTCCCACTCATCTTATTTTCCACAAGAGTTTGAATCATAGAAATAGGAGAACATAATCTAGTAATTTTAATGTAGATGTACATTTATATACTCTTGTGACAAAGAAGAAAGTAGAGTAAATAATGATAGAGGCCAGGGAGGAGATAATCAAAGTAGCCAAAGACATCTTTGTCCAGATTCAAACCAACCAATTTTTTTTGTGAGGAGAGTTGGGATGAACTTCCACTAGGATTGAAATTAACGGGAACCTTAGGTCATCCAAGTTTTCAAATGGCTTTGTATAGGAAAAGATACTATGTGAGATTGGTAGAATTTGGTGTATGGTGGGTAGAAGCAAAAGATAGATTATACACATTCACACATATCATAGGACTAATCCATCCATACATTCATAGATCATACTCATTATATGCAACGTGCATTCACATTACAAACACAGATATAAACATTACATATTCTTGGGTAATGTATCTCTTATCTAGCATTGAATTCATTCATCTATATTTCTTCTTTCATCTTCATTCCACTTCACTCTTTCTGGTATAGCTAGATGTTAATATAACTTATGAAGGTGTATGGTATGTTCCTTTATTTATATTTATGTCTCATCAACCCTCAAGACATATTACACATTTCTCTAAGTGATTCCATAATGTAATTTTAGAGTCTTGTAATTATTGTGGTTTTTTTAGTTTTGGATCTAATTCAATGTCTTCTAACATAATTTTATGACCAAAATAATTACCTTGTCCTCAAGACAACTTGTTTCAAAGTTGTTCAAAAAATATTTCACCATCAATAAAACTTGTACTAATATAGGTCCTCAAATTTTGGTAAAATATTTAGATCATTGGATCATTGTTTGGTCAGTTCTGCCCATTTTTGGTGTGTTTGATCCTTCCATTCCATGATCTCAACTCTATTCTGAATGGATAAGGAACTGGTCTACAATTTTGAGTCTAGTTTCATGTCTTTGTCCTTTACAATCCTCATCCCCAATCAAAGCCAATTTTTGCCACCATTTTTAGTACTCCTTACGAAAAAATCATGTCCTACCTTCTAAGTGAAGCAAACTAGGTTCCTCGTCACCTTTTTCATATGGTTTGTAACTTATGTCAGACATCGTCGAGGGTTTTCTAACCTTTTTTTCAACCGATGGTCTCAAAGGTTCAAGTTAAAGTCTACATGTGTCGATCTTGTTAAAAGTTTTGTAAGTGTCCTATTATGAAAAGATGTTTATAATCGCCTAAGTATACTTGAAGAAAAAATAAAGAATGATAAATACCTTCAGTGGAGTTTAGAATATTTTTTAAACCTTTTTCAGTTCTTGATGGGGTTTACAAAACTCAATTTTTCCTATGGTGGGTTTCTCAAAGTAGGTGGAACATCTTTCCCAAGAAGCTACTTTAGGGAAAATTCATTAAAGGGGAATTTGACAACAATGTAAGGGATATTTTGACCCAAGCGATGATGAATACAGTTTCATAATCTGGGTGCACTTCAAAGAAATTTTACTAATTATACCTCTAGAATCTGGCATTCATATATTTGGGTCGCCATGTGCTAGTATTACAGAAATATGTTCGCAAAAAAGAAAGATATTATTGAAGATGAACATATTATAAAAATAATAATATCCAGAGTGCATAAAGAAATCCATTATAGGTGTAAAAATAAGAGCACACTATAGAGAAATGTGAACATGAAAATAAAGCAGGATATTTCAAAGACATTCACATTGCACAAGTGCAGTTCTGAAATCCAAAAAGATATATACATATATCCTATAAGTTCTACATTACATCACAAAAAAGAGGGGTTTTTCATCACAAGGAGTCTTAAACATAGAGAGTGAAGATGAGGATCCTAATGGCCTAAATTACTTATTACAGATGCTTAATCTGTGCAGGGGAGAAGAGATTCTCATTAAATTTAACAAAGTGGGCATAGGTATCCATATTATTATGCTCGAGCCCTGCACAAAGTAAGGCAACTACTTGTCTAGCTTTTTCATTTCGCAGTGTAGCCTCAATACAAATTGCATCACCCACCAAACCCACATGAGGATGCTCAGAAAGACCTCTCAAGGAATATTCCATACACAACATGTATATGGGCCTTACCAGACTCTCAACAGTATAGATTCCCCATTCGAAGCTCCTATAAGTGTGCATGATGTTATAAAGAAATTTTTCTAGCAGGCCAGAATTATGAATGTACACCTGAGACAAAAAGTGCTCACTGATAATATTTTGAATAACTCCTTCCACATCATTGTGAATGAGGAATATTTATTGAAGTTGTTCTACAACCAATATTTGCACAACACTACACTCAACACCCTCAATAGTGAGGAAATCACTCCTAGCCTTAAAATTTGCATCACTAGAAGAGCTTGACATACTTGAAACTAAAACTAGCATTATGTGAAATGAAGAATGATGCAATTGATTTATAGAATTAGGAGAGAAAACTAGTGGAGTTCACTTAAAGGCAATTAATGCTAGAAGTACATTCAAATTTCCTCAAACTCAATGAATTCGGAAAGGTGATGTGATAGGAATTTAGTAAGCTATATTTAGACATCAACAAAATCCTCTACATTTCAATAAGTTGCACGAAACAAATCTTAGGTAGCATGCCAACAGTCACTGGAAGTGAGAAGTGGCGGATGTTTTGCATGTGTGTATGCTACAGGGCATGCTTACAACAAGTTTTGATTCACTCCCTCATCATTTCAATCAGAAATGGTGATGCAATGATAACCACCCTTAAAAATAGTCATTAATGACTACATTGTCATAATTTGACAAGAATTGGTTGGTTTCCAACCAACTTCTTATTCGGCCAGACAATGGTTTTTTAAGAAATCTCGACCGTTATGATGTAAAATTTTCAATATTCCTCAATCGGATTTTGCAAGGGTCTGAAATTTCGACCCCCCTTTAATATGATGCATGAGTGAGAATTGATCTTAATTGAAGGATCAAATTTTGCAGTTTTGATTATTTTGTTGTAAATGTTTATTATCTATGTGCAATGAATTATGAATGAAATTCTAATGTTTATGAATAAGTTTTTGATATTATATGAGCATTTGAATATTCCTTTCATGTGAGGATGCATTGTTCAGTGGTGTCTTGAGCATTTATTTACGGTAAATCTATGTTGCAAGTATGAAGGTGTTGTCATCGATGTCAACAAGCATGTGTTGTCATTGATGATAGTAGTACAATGTTTGAGAAGAGATTGTTTCTTTGATAAGCTTCTATTTATGGTTCAAATGTCGAGTATACTGAGAAAATTGATAATAATAAAAAAAGGAAACAGGGTGTTGCGAAGGTGTTCTAGTTTGTAGAGGTGTTCTAGTTTTGCTTCGCATTTATTCTAGGGTGAAGATATTCTTTTGCAATTTGGATATGTTGGTTAGAGATGTTCAAAGTTTCTATATCCAAAATTTCGGCTTCTAGATCGTTGGTCACGAAAATTTGTGTTCACCAGTGTGTGTATTGGTTTTGTAGTATTGTGTGCAAAGGTGTCTGGGAGAAATGTATTTTCTCCAAATTTCTCTGCAATTTATTTTTAGGACTTGTGGTTCGGACAAAGAGTTGATGGTGTTGTTCTCTTGTCTTTGTCAAGAGGATTCATGGTTAGGCATATCAAAAGAAGGTCTTCTGAGTTACAAAGTATTGCAGTATCTAGTAGTGTTGTCTAGATATACAATATGTTAATAATCTTCAGGTGAGATTTATTGTGAAGGAGTTTGTTGGTTTCTTGGATTTTCTTGGATCACATTCAAATGAAGTTTGTTTTTTGAAAGTTTCAGATTAATCAAAGGAAGCATGTAATTGAAATTTTATTGTGTTTTCATTGGTAATGATCAACCTGGTGTTTATACTACATTTGAAGATGTTCAAGTGTTAATAAAGGTGTAGCATGGTGTGCGAGATTTAATTTGGGTCCCAATTAAGTGTTGTTTTGATCTATTTTCATTCCTATCCATCGTGGGAATGTTTAGTGCCAACCTAATTTGAAGTTGCAAAGTGTGAAGCATGTATTACTAACCTTGGAGAAAGTTTTCAAAGTTGAGGATGGTATATGTATGAGTTGAGATGTTGAAGGTTGACAAGATAGAAAGGATAGATGTGTGTAATGCAAGTGATGTGAATTTTTGAAGAGTAGATTGTGAGTTTGAGCAAAGCAGTGTGAACTTCAAAGTGTTGGACTTCTGAAAGTAGTGAGTTGAAGGTATCCACAATCATTCAAGAAAGACTATGAAGGTTTTGGAGCTATTGTGGTGGATTATTTATTGCATTGAGAATTTTGTATCTGTGTAACATTTCTCTTCTATCTTATTTTCTTTTTGTGGTAGTGAGCCCTGGTTGTGAGCCTTTTTGGACAGTGTATCCTATTCTAGCAGTGAGCCCTTATACTAATTTTGCAATTACTTATATTGTGAGCTAATCCTCGCTATGGTTTTTCCCTCATTGGGTTTTCCATGTAAATCCGGTGTTCTCTTGTGTATGGCATTGGTTGTTTCATTTTTGTTATCTATTTTTCATGTTTAAACATTATAACAGATTAAGGGTTTAATGAATGCATGTGGATCTGATTACTGTTGAGGGTTTTGATGTTTTAATTTGGTACAACTGACTCGCCCCCCCCCCCCTCAATTGTCTTGCTCATTTAATAATTGGTGTCAAAGCAAGGTTCCTTGGAGAAAATATTAACCACTTGAGGTAGATCTGGGATGGAAAACAAGATAGATTGCCCTAATTTTGATGGGACAGATTATACATTATAAAAGACAAAGATGGAAGTATATTTGGCATCCTTTGGATATGAGATTGAAAATACAATAAAGAATCAATATGTTGCATCTACGAATGGTCTGAGCATAAGTGATGAGATCAAGACACATGAAATAAATGGTAAGGCAAGATTTATTCTTGTGAATAGTCTTTCAAATTATGAATTAGTAAAATTTATGAATCTTAATATTGTTAAAGAAGTTTGGGATAAGCTAGGAAGCATTTATGAAGGAGATAAAAAGGTTAAACAATTGACGTTGTAGAATTTAAAGGCACAATGAGACCCTACAAATTTTTGAAGATTAAACACTTACAATCTACATGTAGAGGGTTGATGAACTGATAAGTGCAATGCGAGGTCTTGGTGCGCAAGTCAAAGAACCTAGAGTGGTAAAGAAAGTTCTCAAATCTCTTCTTGATTCTTATAGTGAAAAGGTATATGCTATTGAGGAAGTTGAAAATTTTAATACTTATTCTAGAGATCAGTTGTTGGGTACACTAACTTCATTTGAAATGAGAAAACGTGGTTTGAAAAATGGTACAAAAGTGGATACTGCTTTCAAGGTTGGAAAATCAGAAAAGGTTGAAGATTCAAATGGAGAAGATCTTGATGATGTGGAAGCTAAATTTGCAAGAAGGATGAAAAAGGGAACCAGTAAGTACAAAGGTAAACTACCTTTCAAATCTTTTAGCTGTGGAAATATGGGTCATTATGCTTCAAGATGCCCAAATAGAGTTGTAAACAATAAAAGTAAGGAGAACAAAAGAAAGATGATTAAGATAAGTTAATATGCTAGAGAAGATGCTAGTATTTTTTATGATGAATATGATTATGGAGATGATGATGAATGCTTGTTCTTGGCTATAAAAGATGAATCCACTTCTGCTAACTCTGAAATTTGTGTGAAGGAAAGTGTTTTGAAAAAGAAGGATAAGATTGAAGGTACTTTGGTATCTTCTTTTCATGCTAGACAAGATAAAAACTATTGGGTTGTTGACAGTGGCTACTCTAATCACATGATCATAGACAAAACTAATTTTATTAAACTTGAAATGTATTACGAAGGATTAGTTAAATTTGGAGATGATTCAGGAGTTAAGATTTATGGAATAGGTTCAATTAGTTTTGATGTCAAGCATAATACTGAAGATGTTTACTATGTTAAAGGCTTAAGGCACAATATTTTGAGTGTTGAAAAAATGTGTAGCAAAGATATAAACTTGTGTTTAAGGATGAAATTTGTGAGATTAGAAAAGGATCTGGAACTATGATTGATGTTGGAAAGAGGATGGATGGAAATATCTATCAGCTCAAGGGTGTTGATGGTCATTTCTTTATGAATCAGACTAATGACATTTGGTTATGGCACCAGAGGATGTGTCACATGAATTTTGACAATATGGTTCTAATCAGTTTAGTTCATGCAGTAAGAGACCTACCATGAATCACAAATCCTATCAATGTTGTTTGCAAAGATTTTCAATCCAGAAAACAAACAAGGAGTAGTTTCAAAGGAAAGGAACAATCTACTACTAGACTACTAGAATTAATACATACGGATATTTTTGGTCCTACAAGGGTAAGAAGTCTTCAAGATGATAGGTATTTCATGATTTTGATTGATGATTATTCTAGAATGACATGGGTTACTTTTCTTAGAGAAAAATTTGAAGCTCTAGATAAATTTAAAGCATTTAAAGTTGTGGTTGAGAATCAAATGGATTTGAAGATCAAATGTTTGAGTTTTGAAAGAGATGGATAATTCACCTCCAATGAGTTTAACATATGTTTCAAGATCATGGAATAAAGAGGCACTCATCTGCCCCTAGAACTCCTCAATAGAATGGAGTGGTTGAAAGGAAAAATAAAACTATTCAAGAACCAGTAAGGACTATGATGAAAGAAGCTAAACTATCGGAAGTCTACTAGAGAGAAGCAACTCATACTATTTTTTACATACTTAATAGAGTTCAAGCCAAAGCTAATAGCACAAAGACTCCCTATGAGTTGCGGTATGGAAGGATTCTTATCGTGAAGTACTTTAGAGTATTTGGAAGCAAATTCTATATTAGAAGAGATAAAGAAAACTTGGGAAAGTTTGATGCAAGGTCTGATGAAGGTATTTTCCTAGGATATTCTACTAAAAGAAAATCTTTAAAATGTTACAAAAAAAGGCTAATAAATATTGTTGAGAGTGCAAATGTCAAGGTTGATAAAGATTTACATAATTCAATTGTTATAGATGGATATGTGTCAGATGAACTTGCTTGTGGAGAAGAAGAAGAAAAAGCTAAGGAACAAGTAATGCAAAATGAAGAGGAAGAAGCTTTGGAAAAGACCCCTAAGCCCCCAAGTATGTGCAAAGAAATCATTATGAAGAAAAAATTATTGGAGATAAAAGAAAAGGCGTATTGACAAGAAGAAGAATTATTGAGGCTAGGGTAAATTTGTGTTTACTTTCCAAAACTGAACCAAAAATAGTGAGTGAGACATGAAAATATGAACATTGGATGAAGGCAATGGAAGAAGAGTTGCAATAAATTGAGAAAAATCAGACTTGGAAATTGGTTCCTAGACCTGAAAAAAAATATATAATTGGAACTAAGTGGGTATTCAAAAACAAGATGAATGAGAATGGAGAAGTGGTTAGAAATAAAGCAAGGCTTGTGTGTAAGGGTTACTCATAAGTAGAAGGAATACACTTTGAAGAAACATTTTACTCGGTGGCTAGAATAGAAGCAATCGGAATGTTTTTGGCATTTTCAACATACAAGGACTTTAAAGTTTATCAGATGGATGTGAAGTCTGCTTTGTTGAATGGTGGATTGGAAGAAGAGGTTTACATGGAACAACCAGAAGGATTTCAATTATCAGTTCAATCAAACATGGTTTACATATTGAAAAAGGCATTATATCGATTAAAGAAAGCTCCCAAGGCTTGGTATGCAAGATTGGACAGATACTTGATACAAGAAGGATTCAACAAGGGTACCGCAAATAATAATCTTTACTTTAAAGTTGAGGAAGATAGAATCTTGATAGTGGTTATGTATGTGGATGAAATTATCTTTGGAGGCAATTAAGATATGTGTAAGAAATTTTCAGAAGAGATGCGAAAAGAGTTAGAGATGTTAATGTTTGGGGAGATGAATTTCTTCCTTGGGCTAAAAATCAATCAGAAAAATAAAGGCATATTCATTTCACAATCAAAATATATTAAAGAAGTTTGGAATGGATGCCTCCAAAACAATATGCACTTCCATGGTTACTGGTTGCAAATTGAGAAAGGATGATGAATCACCTAAGTTTGATGAGAGAAAGTATAGATCTATGGTTGTTGGACTATTGTATTTAACTGCTACTAGACCAGATATCATGCATGCAGTTCATCTTGTGGCTAGATTTAAAGAAGATCCTAAAGAGTCACATGTTTCTACACTAAAGATGATATTCAGATATTTAAAAGGCACTTTGGATTATGGCTTATGGTATCCTAAGGATATTGATTTCATATTAAGTGCTTAGATAGATGTGGATTGGGATAGATGCATGTTAATGATAGGAAAAGTACAAGTGGCAGTGCATTATTTCTTGGATGTAGATTGGTGGCATGGCTAAGAAAGAAACAAGATTTTGTTTATTTATCTACTGCAGAGGCTAAGTATATTGCAATAGCATTTTGTTGCACACAAGTATTGTGGATGAGATAGACATTGAAGGATATTAGAGTAGTCTATGATGAGCCTATTTCTACCTTTTATGATAACACAAGTGCAATTAACATTTCAAAGAATCCAGTGATGCATTCAAGGACAAAGCATTTATCATTCAGGTATCACTTTTTGAGAGAGAAAGTTGTGGAGAATGAGGTGAAGCTTGAATATGTACCTACAAAGGATCAAATTGTTGATATATTCACTAAGGCTCTTCCTAAGGATAATTTTGAGTATCTTTGGGAGAATTTTGGGGTTATTGCCCCTCCTTCGTTGAACTAGATGCAAATGGAGATGCATCAGTCCAGTGGATCTATGGATTCATCCCTTGTCTAGATTGATTTTGGTGGCTACCTCTCAAGGGGAGTAGGTAGTAACATTGTTGCAATATGAATTTTATATTGTCATGATGCAGAGGTTGTTAAGTTGATCGGTGTGTAATCCTAAGGGGGAGTATTCATAGCAGTTGTAAGTATATTGGTTCTATGTCAAAGGGGGAGTTAAATGCAAAATACCTTATCCTTTTCCATTGATGTCAAAGGGGGAGACAAAGAATTATGTGAAAAAGTCTATCTACACAGGGGGAGATAAAGTGAAAGAAAATCTATCTACAAAGGGGGAGAGAAAGTAAAAGAAAATCATGAAAGAGAGAAAGTGTAATGAGATAGTCGTGAGAGGGGGAAAAAAGAGAAAATGAAATAAGTATATTCAGAGTTGTTGTGTCTTTGATGGTTTTGCACATCTTGTGTTTCCATCAATGACAAAGGGGGAGATTGTTGTAACTATCAAGGTGTTGTCATTGATGTCAACACACCTTTTTTTATCATTGATGATAGTAGTATAATGGTTGAGAAGAGATTTTTTCTTTGATAAAATTCTATTTATGGTTCAGATGTTGAGGATACTGATAAAATAAGGAAATAGGGTGTTGCAGAGGTGTTCTAGTTTTGCTTCACATTTCTTCTAGGGTGAAGATCTGGTTTTTTGGTTAGAGATGTTCAGAGTTTCTATATCCAGAATTTCGGCTTATGGGTAGTTGGTCAAAGAAAGTTGTGTGAACTGTTTTTGTAATGTTATGTACAAAGATTTTTGAGGGAAATGTATTTTCTCCACAATTTCTTTTCAGGACTTGTGGTTCTGATGAAGAGTTGATGGCATTGTTCTCTTTTCTATTTCAAGAGGATTTGTGGTTAGGCATATCAAAAGAAGGTCTTCTGAGTTACAGAGTATTGCAATGTTTGATAGTGTTGTCTGGATATACAGTATGTTTATAATCTTCAAGTGAGATTTTTTGCAAAGGATTTTGTTCATTTTCAGGATGTTTTTGGATCATGTTCAAATGAATTTTGTTGTTCAAAAGTTTCAAATTAATCAAAGGAAGTGTGTAATTCAAAGTTTAATGTGTTTTCATGGGTAACCCTCGACCTAGAGTTTACACTACATTCAAAGATGTTCAAGTGTTAATGAAGGCATAATGTAATGTGTGAGATTTAATTTGGGTCCCAGTTAAGTGTTGTTTTGGTCCACTTCCATTCCTATCCACTGTGGGAACGTTTAGTGTTGACCTAATTTGAAATTACAAAGTGTGAAGCGTGTATTGCTGACCTTAGAGAAAAATTTCTAGGTTGAGGATGATATAAGTATGAGTTGAGATGTTGAAGGTTGACAAGATAGAAAGGATAGATTTGTGTAATGCAAGTGATGCAAATTCTTGAAGAGTAGAGTGTGAGTTTGAGCAAAGCAGTGTGAACTTCAAAGTGTTGGACTTCTAAAAGGAGTGAGCTAAAGTTTTCCGCAATCATTCAAGCAAGATTGCAAAGGTGTTGGAGCTATTATGGTGGATTATTTTTTGCATTAAGAATTTATTCTTTATGTAATATTTATCTTCTATCTTCTTCTTTTTTTGTGGTAGTGAGCCCTGATTGTGAGCCTTTTTGGACAATGTGTCCTATTCTAGCAGTGAGCCCTTGTAGCGATTTTTTAATTACTTATATTGTGAGCTAATCCTCACCATGGTTTTTCCCTCATTGGGTTTTCCACGTAAATCTAGTGTGCTCTTGTTTTTGGTGTTGGTTGTTTTAATTTATGTTATCTTATTTTCATGTTTAAACATTATAACAGATTAAGGGTTTGATGAATGCATGTGGATCTAATTAATGTTGAGGATTTTAATGTTTTTATTTGGTACAATTTATTCACCCCCCTCTTAGTTGTCTTGTTCATTTAACAATGTTAAGATTGCAATAAGTCAAGTTACCAAGGTTTGACAATCTAGTCTATGAGCTATGATATTGAATGTTTTATAGTTTATTTTCTAACATTAGTTATTAGTTTCCAATCACTTTCAATCAAATCTATTTTCATGGCTATGAATAGATGTCAGTTTACCTTTCCTACTTTCTGGTTAAAAGCATACCCTCATTAATTTTAATCTTAAAAATAAAAATTATATCAGAAGAGGGAGTTGTACCTTAACTAAAATTCAGAGGAAGATCACCAATGCAATGGTGATCTCTCCAACTATTTTTGATAGATTAGTCCTCTTTTTTGGGAAAAATGGAGTCAACTTGTGCGACTTTCTAAAGGAAAAATCTATCAACCAACACCTATGAAGTTCATATACTTCTATATTTCATGTTTATGATGTCTACTTCTTGTTCTATCCACATGTCATCCTTATTATGGTGTTCCTAATATTTACACCTATTAATCATCACTTAGATTATAGCTTTATCATGTTCTCACATACTTCTCATGTTTATATGTTATGTTTATTATATATATGTAAACATGTTTACATATAGTTATCGTGTTCATATTTTATGATATCAATGTTTGTGCTTGCACATATAACTTATATGGAGGTGTCTACATATTTATAATCATTATCATGCTTAAATATTATGCCTACAAGTTTATGATCCTCATCAAGTTTATATTTTACATCTTATTTTTTCTCGCATAATCCTTATCTCTCACTTATGGATATCATTATCATATTTTTTCCTTCATTGGGAGCAACCTTGTAGAGCACCTTTATTTTCCTTACTACAATTTATTTCATGGTCACATATTACCCATGTTCTTACTACATGATGGCATCTCTTACCATGTTTATATGTTTTATTATATAATATCATCTTTACCTCTAGTTTATTGCAACCTTTTAATGCACAAAATTGGAAGGGTTGTTTTTTGCAATATTCATAATTTTCCTTTGATAGTACTTCATCCTAAGAGTAAAATTTTACATATTTAGCAAGGTTAGTTGGTATAGGAATATTTAATTTTTCTCACCTAGGTAGCTAATAATCACATGTGAGCATCTTAACTTAAGGTACTCAAGTACCACCACCACCTCATCAATATTTAATTGATTATATTCAGGTGTCACCTATATTTAGTCAAGCTCATCTTTGTATTAGTCAAATTGAGTTAACTCACACCTCCAAATTGGGAGTGATTGAGAGTTAACTTATGACCTCCTGGACAATGTCATCTCCTTTTTACTTTATTTTTATTTTTAAAAATAGTTTATTGTAAATTTTGGTAAGTATCTATTTTAAATTTGTGACAATTACTACTCATTTTATTTTCTTTTTATTTTGTAGGTTTCTCATGGAGCACTCATTAGAAGGAGAGTACAAGAATTGTCATCTATATTTATATTCTTTGAATGTTTGAAATATTTACTTTCCATGTTGATTGATTGCTTGAGTTTGACATTCATCCTCATAATAGTTTGCATGCAAATTAAAGCGAGTGCAAAATATAATGGTGAAATTGCATAACCATACCTTTTTCTTTTTATATTTTGGGCCCACTTCAATTAAAATGTCATTTACACAAAAAAAAGGTGTACAAGTTTCATAGTCTTATGTAAGATTTTAAGATTTTCTCATGACCTTGTCCCAACTTGTCCCCATCATAATTGATTTCCACAAACCATTCACAATCCCTAGATCTCCCATTTTCCACCTTGGATTAGATGGGTGACACAATATTAACATCAGTCATTTTCATGCATGCGAATATAAACCTCAATATTTAAATTTCAAATTTAAACTTTCTCGACCTTTTTCACTAGCCATTGTAAGATCACTTAATGCACATTTATGTGGATTTGTAGGCTACGTTATTATATCTAAAAATTGTCATTATTCATTTTTAAATTATTAAGGAGGTTGGAAAAGCATCATTATAGAGCATTCATGGTACATTCATTGAAACACTATCAAATTATACATCATCTTAGGAATCCTTGGATAGTTTCTTACTGTCTTCAATCGGTGTTTCAAAGTTATTGAATTAGTACTTTAGACACTTGATCAAAGGAGAATAAATCCTTAGGTAACAAGTTTCCCAATTATATTTTTATATACCACCTCATTTAAGATAGATGTACAATAAATTGAAATATTTTTATTACAATCACTTACTATATACCTATTCAATGTTATGATTCCGAATTCAATTTAATAAATCTAACAAAACAATTATTAAAATTTTATAAACATCTATTAATTTAATCCCAACTCTAATCTTAAACCCTTTTATTTATGTAAGAGATGTTTTCAAGAAAAAATGCTTAATATAGAGCACGAGCTACGTTGACAACGTTGTAAAGGTAAATTTCTTAATTTCACATGGCGAAATTAAACATGAAAGAAGTCGTTTAAAAGGATGGTCAAATGAATTAGTATTAAAAGAATGGCCAAATATGATGTATGGGAAAAGTTTACAATATTTTTTTTCCTTGGGCGAGTCTTAAGGAATAAACTTACTCCCCATGTGTAGAATCTCTATTAGCACATGTTATTTAATGGAAATTTATGAACATCTCATCATAATAGTTGAATACTTGATGTTTGCTAATATTATATAGTTATTCAGGATATTTGACTATGGAAGTTTTACTTGGTTTTTGATTGATATAATGAATATTATAATGTTTTTGAGTGATCATATAAAATTATAGTATTAAAAAAAGGTATATATTTTCATTTAGATATAAATTTGATTTTGTTGTTCTTTATTTGATTTTATTATATTTATTGATTTAATAATGATATTTTTAAAATTATAATTTTTATTTTTAATTAGACAAAAATATTTTTAGAATATTATTCTCAAAATTTTATCAAGTAATTAAGTCACGAATCGTTATTGTTAGTTTTATATTCATGATAGAGATCCACATCTAACATTTCAAATAGAGTAAGTAATAAGAAAATGTCACAAAGAAGAAATGACAATTGTTGAAGGACAAAAATGGCATGACCTAATGCAGAGTTTAATAAGACCAAATTTTTAACACATGATCTAGAAATAGATGTAAAACAAATTGGGTGGTAACAAGTATGTATTTCTTATAAAGATTGTATTCTTTAAATCCTAAATAGACAACCACATAAAGAGGTGAAAGTTACGATCACTCTCAATGTTTCCACTGACATCTTAACCCTAAACAATTATGTACCTTAGATTGCATCTTTCAATGTGCTAAGAGTTCCTTCTCAAAGAAGAGATCCATTCCTATTATGTCGTTTGTATAAAATTAAATACATCTTAGTTTATGTTACCATTATTTGGAGAATTAAGAGATCCTATATTGCATTTCTTAGGTTTTTCTCAAGTTAGATTGTTTTTTAGTTTCATCACAATCTTTGTCTAACTACTAAAATTTAAAAAATAATGCCTTTCCTAGATAAATCTACCTTTGAGGCTTTCCAATCTAGTTTTTGCAAAGAGAAAGAATGTTTGACAATGCTAACTTCTACATGTTTAGCTAGGATGACAAACTTTGCATTCTTAGTTATTAGAGCTAAAGGGAAAATGAATAATGAATCTTATTCTTCTTGTCATTTTCATGTACCTCCATTTCTGTTCACTTCATTAAAGATTAAAGATTAAAACCTTAGCTTGGAGAAAAGTTAATAACCTATCAAATCTCACTACTGATCAGATTTCCCTCTAGTCTAGTTACAAAATAGTTTTGGTAGATGATTATAACAAATCTAGAATAACAATCACCATAATGACAAACATGAAGAAACCAATAAAGGAATATATAATTAAAGCTAATGTCAATAATAATGAATAATTGTAATTGATAAAATCAATTCCTTTTCCTATGTAGTTTTACTATTAACTTTTAGCAATAAAAAATTTAAACAGTAACTAACATTGCAATAATAGTCTATTGCATCCCTTAATGTCAATCAAAAAATCAATTCTTTGTTTTTAAGGGACCCTATCATACTAGATGAATACATTATTATGAGGAACCAGTTTTAGTGATTTTTCTTTGTTATCAATTTTATATTTCTTTTCAATAATAATTCCAAATCTAATAAAAAAGACAATTATATACTTTTAAAAACTTCCCCAATTATAAATATTTCACATAAAATAGCAAATAGAGATAGACAATGTTCAAATATTGTAAAAGATAATAAAAATAGTAGTTATTGATGTAGGAATATACAACTACAAGAGAAAATGCTGGCACACTAACGATTAGTAAAATTCATACCATGATAAGTAAATTATGTACCAAAAAAAATTCTAACTAAAAATTGAAACTTCTTTCATAACAATAGACCAAGTATGATAACCTAAAAAAGCACACACTAATATATAAATATGAACTTGAAACAAATTGATGATTTCTAAGTTGAAACAAAAATACACTCAAACATTGTTCTTCTTTTGTATTCTATAACTTTTCTTTCTAGTAAACTATGTGGCCAAGACCTCTTTTATAGACTAAGAGAATCATTTGGGCTTTACAAAAACTAAAGAAGTAAAAGCTAAATAAAATAAAAGATAAAGTTCTTTATTATAGAAACAAAAATAATTTAGTAATTTCTAAATTTAGAAACCCTCTAAACATACATAAAGATAAGAAAGCTAGAAGAGTCTACAACTCGACTAAAAATAATGATAAAATATTAAAGTTTCTTTCAGTACCCAACTATAGGAGAACAAAAACCAAACAACACTTGAAAATATTTTCCAAACACTTTGCCACTCTTACTCTCTTTCTTAGCATGTTAGACTTCACTTTTGGTAGGGGCTTTGTCAAAATGTCTACAAATTTCCCATTTGAGTGTACATACTAAAGAGCTATTTCTCCTTTCTAAACTCTACCAAATGTATATATTCTAGGAGCAATCATTAAATACTAGATTCTTAAAGATACAACTCTAACTATCATAATTTAGTATTGTCATCTCCAACTTCTTATCAATATTTTTTGTCAACTTATGAATTTGAATAACCTTACAACTAGAAAATACATATTTTATTTACTTTACTCAACTAAACTTAATGCTATCACTACCTACTAAAATAATATATCATACTTTATCGCAAACAAAAACAAAAACCTAAAGTTTTCTTCCTAATCTAAATCCACAAAATCATGCAGCATACTCATCATCTTCAATGTACATCAATCCATAAAACAAATTGTGTCATTTAAGTATCAAAGTACGTATTTTAGAACACTCTACTAACCTTGACTTGGGTCAACCATGAACCAACTCAATGTATCCACTACAAAGAAAATATCATGTCTAGTATTTAGCAAATACATGAGAGTACCTATAATTTACATATGCACAAAAGGATCAACCAAATATAATCTATGATCAACTTCATATTCAAATACATTGGAGTAGCAAGAGATTTATTATTTATCATCTCAAATTTATTTAGAATATCTACTTTGTACTTTATTTGTCTTAAGAAGACTTCTCTTATGCATTTTCAACCTCAAGACTTGGAAAATAATGCATAAGACTAATATCCTTCATATCAAAATTGTTTTTCAAGTCTCCCTTGAATCATTACATGAGATTCTCATTGATTCCTATAAGGATTATTTCATTCACATAAAATACTAAAACTAAATGATTAGATTTATAATTTATAGATAATAGAGATTAGGACCTCTAATAATTTTGGTGAAACTCAACTTTAATGAGTACTCACCAGTCTATATGATTCTTTCTTCAACCCAATTATAGCCTTCCTCAACTTGTATACATGGGTATTTTGAACATACACTTCAAACCCTCTAGGTTGATTTATATACACAAGTCTTCCTCTTTATTATCATTCAATAAATTTACCTTTACCTCCATTTGATATAAAGAAAAATTGACATAAGATGCAAGCATCATAATTACCCTAGTAAAAGTATATTTTTTAAATGGAGAAAAATTGCCACAATAATAAGCTCCATCTTTTTAAGATAACCCTCATGTAACAAATATGACCTTGTACTTTTTAATACCCCATCTATTACATGTTCACCTTGTACAACTACCTAAAAGTAATTACTAACTTTACATTTGGTCTTTGTACAATTTCCCATACATCATTCAATATAATGGAGTTATACTCCTCTATCATGAAATCTTTCCATACTTACTCTAAACTTGCCTCTTACAAATGAGAATACTTTGTATCAATGATGAAACACATCAAAGAAACATAACTCAAAAATTTCTTAGGTGGATGACTCACTATCAAATAAGTTCCTAATGCTCCTTTTTTTTCTTGTGCCTCCTATAAGGTTTGAGTAAGTCATATAGGGTTCTAAGACACTTTAGTTATCATTAAGAAACATTTTTTTGTATTAGAATAGTGTTGATCTACAATTGGTATTATTGTATTTTTTAATCAAACCTTGGAAAATAACCCATTAAATTTCATCAACCTATATGGGAAGCTCTTGAGACTTAGAGGACTAATTACCTCATTAAATTTTACATATTTACTCATTTTTATATTTTTTGTGTGATAAAACATAGATATTGTATGCCTTAGAGGATTCATGGTTTCCCACAAGGATGACCTTTGATTTGGAGGGTTCAAATTTAGTATGGTTATCCTCTTGAATATGAATGTAAATAGGATTAATAAACACCTAAAAGTGAAAAAAAAAGGTTTCTCTCTTGTGTAATATTCCCTTCGAGTTTGGGGTTAATCCCATAGTTTGAAGGTAAAGTGGTGTTATTTTTGTTGTGGCTACCAATGTTCAAATCCCTGTTGGGCTATTATGATTGTGGGTCTTGTGCCCTCGTTGATCCAATGCACTCATGGATTTAAACCATAGTGTTGATGTTGTAGGTGTGCATTCCAAGTGACTTTATGCTCCAGATTGTTTTCCAAACCTTTGCTAGGCTAGTGTGCTTGGGAGCACTCATCCTCTCTGCCCTTGCTAGGTTATTGTGCCCGCAGGTCTAGATGATTCATGTTGAAGTTGTGTGTTAATTCCATATATGAGGTCCCTCGTTTGTGGCCTCACCTAGAGTGGGTTAGGTTAAAAATCCATCCTCACCAAGAAAAAGAATATTCCCTTAGAGTCTCATCCTTCAACCCCTTATGAGGATACCTACTTAATATGTACACAATATAACTACATGTCTCTACCTAAAAATACATGGGTAAATATAGGTCATGAATCATGCCATTTATTATCTTGATTATGGATGTGTTCTTCCTCTCTCTAAACCCATCCTACTAAGGTTTGTAAGGAACAACCTAATCCATCATGATCCCTATATGTTTAAAAAATCCATTAAAGTCTATTGAGATATACTCACCTTCATTATCAAACATAAATACATTAATCTTGTCACTCATCTTATTTTCCACAAGATTTGTAATCATAGAAATAGGAGAACATAATCTAGCAATTGTAATATAGATACAACATTTGTATACTCTTGTGATAAACAAGAAAGCAGAGTCAACAATGATAGAGGACAGGGAGGAGATAATCATTTAGTAGCCAAAGACATCTTCCTCCAAATTCCAACCAACCAAAATTTTTGTGAGGAGATTTGGTATGAACTTCCACTAGGATTAAAATGAAGGGAAACCTTAGGTCATCCAAGATTCCAAATGGATCTATATAGGACAAGATACTATGTCAGATTGGTAGAATTTGGTGTATGGTGGGTAGAATTAAAGTTGTCCCTCTATATTTTGGACTACTATTCTTGAGTGTAGTAAAACCATCTAGATATTGATATAGAAAAGTTAAGGGAGGTTATATAAAGTGTAAAAAAGATAGATGATTTTTTATGATAAATATAAAAAATAAGGTCTAGATAAATTGTTAGAAAGTTAGCTCTAGGGTGATACAATAAGAAGGAAAACAAAATAGTTGTGATAGAAAAAATATAAGTAAAAGATAGATTATACATATTCACAGATATCATAATACTAATCCATCCATACATTCATAGATCGTACATATTATATATAATGTGCATTCACATTACAAACATAGATCTATAAATATTATATATTCTTGGGTAATGTATCTCTTATCTAGCATTGCATTCATTCATCTATATTTCTTCTTTCCTCTCCACTCCACTTGACTCTTTGTGGTATAGCTAGATTCTAATATAGCTTATGAAGGTGTAGAGTATGTCCCTCTATTTATATTCATGTTTCATCAACCTCAAGACATATTACACATTGTCACTTAGTGCTACCATAATTTACTTCTAGAGTCTTTCAATTGTCGTGGTTTGTTTAGTTTTTCTTTTAATTCCATGTCTGCTAACATACTTATATGACCAAAAGAATTACCTTTTCCTCAAGACAAATTGTGTCAAATTTGTTCAAAAAGATATTTCACCATCAATAAAACTTGTGCTAAGATAGGTCCTCAAAATTTGGTAAAATACTGAGATCATTGGTTATGGTAGTAAATTCTTATAGGTGTTCTTGACTTGCTCCTATGAAGTTTCTCAATGAAAAATAGTGTGTTTAATGTACTACACCCACACTAACAAGCCTATATAGGATTAGTCAATAGAGGTTAGAGAAATAGGATCCACAAAAGTAAGAATTGCACATTTGACTGTGAGCCATCTAAGTCACTCATAATGTTGTATTTCCTTAGTAACTACAAATTTTAGGTCTCCATGTTATCTGACTAAATATTTTGTTGCATGGTGATCTATTGTCAATTCATGTAGTATTGATATAGAGTAGAAACATCATTGCAAGTGTTGTGGAATTTATTTACTTGCTTGTCCAACTCCTCCCTTATATTGAACTCTAGTCCTTTTGTACATGACCTAGAATTTCTACCTCATAGTCTTTAATTGCTTGTACCTTTAGTTATTTCCTTTCATGTTCCCAACCATTCATTTGTTCTAATAATTGGTGTACCACTACTGACTATGTTGTTATATCTATAAAGGAATCAATTTGGATTTGTGCTTACTTATCTTGTATGAGATTAATCACCTTATTAGATCCTTCTTGAAACTACTCCCAAATTGCATACCCATGCCCTTATCCCATATATTTTTGGCTCATTTTAATTAAATTGTCCTTTGTGCAACAACAAGTGTCATATTCTTTTATAAAATTTAGGGCATGGCCTTATCCCAACTTGTCTCCATCATCACTCATTCTCGCAAAACCATTCTCAAATTCTAGATCTCTATATCACCACCTTGGGTCATATTTCTGGTGTAGAATTGACCTTGGTCCTTTCCACAAGTGTAGATC
This sequence comes from Sequoiadendron giganteum, assembly GCA_007115665.2. Taxonomy (NCBI): domain Eukaryota; kingdom Viridiplantae; phylum Streptophyta; class Pinopsida; order Cupressales; family Cupressaceae; genus Sequoiadendron; species Sequoiadendron giganteum. The sequence goes on from CM021103.1 coordinate 609,202,717, forward strand.
TAAATCTCCAAATTCTAAAATTTGAATGCAAACCTTCCTAACCTTTTTCATTAGTTATTGTGAGGTCACTTTGTGCATGTTTATGTGGATTATTATATGGTTTTGTGTGTAAGGACTGTCATTATTCATTTTGAAATCATGAGGGGGTCTAAAAAGGCATTGACATAGAGCATCCATGATGCATCTATAGTAGCATTACCAAAACATACATCAACATACATAATCTTCAATGTCTTTGCATTTTTGTTTATTATCTTCAATCATTATTACAAAATCATCGAATTGATCTATTTAGAAGCTTGAAATTAGTATAATCATATATGTTAAAACCTTGATCTTATTAAACTCCGAATTAAATCATGCCATTTTCGACCTTCTCAACTGTTCAATCATTTTGAAATGTTATCTATAGATTTCTATGATGAATAAAAATTTAAAACAATGATAATTTGAAGTGAAATATTTTTACTTGCTTAAAAACTAAAAACCACAACTTTATAAAGTCCAAAATTGAAGTCAATAAAGTGCAATAAAATCAAATAAAAGACAATGAAGTCAAATTTATGTTCTTTAACAAAAGCATGTACCAAAAAGTTGTGTGGAATTCTTAGAAGAAATATCAATATGTCCATGTTCATGTTGTGAATGTGCTCAATGATTATGAGACATTCATGAACTTCCATTCCATGTGCAGCTAACCTTGTTCAACACGTAATGCTTTTTCTTACAACATCTTGTCTCTAGCAAAGTGTATTAAAGTCGTTCATTCCCCTTTGTTTTTACCGAACACATCATTTGTCAATCCTTTTCTATGAGTTATTTTATGTTCTATTTCGCAGCAATAACTAAATTTAACATTTCATAAAACCTCCAATTGTCCGAAGCCCTAAAAATGTGTGAAATTAAGCAATTAATCTTTACAATTGTAAAGGGGATAATCATCTCTTCCACAAATGTTTTAGTTTAGATTAATTAGATAATTATAAGAAAGAAAAGACTTCAAGACTTAGATGTGGGATTGAATAATAGATGTAGGTAAATTAAAAATAATATTCAATTGGGTTTATAAAATTGACTTTTGATTTGTGAAAGTGAATATGTAAAGAATTGGTTATTGAAATAGATGTATTTTGGTTTATTGTATTTGTGTTTGAAGAAGGGTGGTGTTTCGAAATATTATTGATTTTTTTTTAGGGAAGAGTTATTCTCCATTGGTCAAGCTTTTAGATAGACCAATTTAGTGACTTTGGAACAATGATCAAAGAAAAGAAGTAAACATTTAAGGATGTCAAAGATGATGTGTGTTGATATATGCTTGAATGTTACTATAGATATATCATGCATGTTCCATGATAATGCTTTTCTAATGAAGTAATGATTTCAAAATGAATATTAGTAGTTCTTAGATGCAAAACATAACATAGAAATTCATGTAAATATGCTCTAAGCGAGCTCACAACATTTAGTTAAAAAGGTGACCAAGGTTTAAATTTAAATTTTAAAATTTGGAGGTTTAGATATACATGCATGGAAAGGACAAAGGTCAATTTTGTCCCACAAATATCATCCAAAGTCATTCTTATGTTTCTTGAGTTTTTTTCTTAAGTTGGAGTAATTTTTGGTTTCATTATGATGTTTGTCTAGGTAGCAGAATGTATAGATATGCCCTTATTGGAAAAAATTACTCATGACGCTTTCTAATCTAGTTTGTACAAAGTCGAAGAATGTTTGAAGACACTAGCTTTGATAGAAGTAGATGGGATAAAAAAAATTACTTGCTAATTATCAAAGCTCAAGACAAAGTAAACCATGAATCTTTTTCTTATTGTCATTTTTGACAAATACCAAACTATAAATTTAACACAAATTTTGGCTAAGAGGTCACATGGCTCCAAGATTCTTTGCTTCTTATTTCATTAGAATTAAAATTTAAAATCATAAACATGGAGAACCCTGTTGGCTGTTGTGGTTGTGTTGCTAATATGTGGTTGTCATTGATGTCAACACTATTAGCATTAATGTCTTTAAGTCTTTATATGTCGAGGATATTGAGAAAATTATAATAAAATATGTTGCAAGTTGTCTATGAAGCAGTGAAGATCAGTGTGATGGAAAGTTCAATATGTTGATGGTGAGAAGTTGTGGATTAAAGGGTTTGTTTCTAATCCTATCTAGTTTATACTCTGAAATTTTTAGAGGTGTGCATGAAGATCTGAGAAAGTTGTAAGTTTTTGTGTTTCAACAATTATTTTTTTACTGTAACTAGTGTTCATGGAAGGAGATAATGTGATTCTAGTAATATGAGTTTTTGTGTATGTTCATGTGATGTTTGTGGATGTTTCTAGATCGTGTTCTATCTTTGTTGCATGCCCACATTGATTGTTGTGCTCGTGATCCATGATTTTCTCTTGTGTCTTCATGTTTTTCATGTTCATGGCCAACAAGGTGAGTGTAGCATGTTGTGGATCTTCGAGAAAGAATTTTTGAAGGTGTTTTGTGTTCGAGGACATTTTTTTGGGTCTCTATTATGTTATGGCCGACCTTGATTGATTCGCATTAATAATGTTTATTGTTTTGGGCCGACAGTTTGTATTCATCTTATTATTTTGTTGAAGCCGACATGAAGAGATGTAATTCCTTGTTGCGAATATATGTAAGTGATTTTTTCTTCATTTGAAACAGAGAGAGTGTGAACTGTGTGAGTGTTATGCGTGAATAAGGTTCAGATCATTTGAAGGCAGAGCAAAGTGTGAAGAGGAGTGAAGAAGAGTGAAGAAGTGTTCATGTGCTTAACCGAAAATGTAATTAGGCATTAGCAGATGCTACTTTCTCAATTCAAATTCTTCAGATGGATTTAATCTGAATGTTTTTGTAAGACAGTGATTCTTCCTTTGTATTCAAGCAGTGATCTCTAGGTAGTGTGCCTGAATGCATGTGCGTTCCCCATTTATTCTTCTTATCCTTTTAATAGGGTGTAAACTTTTGGACTAATCTCCACTATGGTTTTTCCCCTATCAAGGTTTTCACGCAAAAAATCTTGGTGTTATGTGTGTTTCTGATGTGTTGTCGATTCATGCTTTCATGATTAATTATCAGATCTGAATTTAAGGGTTAATAAGGTTAATAAGTTTGAAAATTTGTACCAACTGATTCACCCCACCCTCTTAGTTGTTTTCCCTTGTGTTTCCAACAATTGGTAGCATAGCAGGATCCTTGGAAGAATCTTAACAACTTGAGGTGATCTGGGATGGTGACATATAAGAAGGATAATCTGAGATTTGATGGAACAAATTATTTTCTATGGAAGACTCGAATGGAGTGTCATCTGAGATGCATTGGTGAATCCTACTAGAACATTACAACTAATAGGTATGTTATTCATCAAAATGGTACTACTACTATTGTTGAGATTAGGGATATTGGATATAATATCAGGGCTAAGGAAGCATTGTTGAGTGCTTTGACTAATTCTGAGATGATAAATGTTATGGATCTAAAGACTGCTTATGAGATCTCGAAAAATTTGGAAACCTTGTATGAAGGTGATGCTAATGTGAAGATTGTTAAGCTACAAAGTCTGAAAGGGAAATATGAAATGTTGAAAATGGGTGATGATGAGAACATTACTACTTTCATGCAAAAGAGTGAATGAACTTGTGTGTGGTATCAGATGTGCTAGTGGACAGTTGGATGAATCAAAGATTATTGCTAAAGTGCTTAGATCCTTTCCTACTACATACAAAGTCAAATCTACAACTATTCATGAGCTCCAGATTGTGACTAATGTAACCAGAGATATGTTGATTGGTAAACTTAGTACTTTTGAGTTGAGTGAATTTGGTGATGCCCTTCCTAAGATAGAATCTGCATTTAAAGTGACTACTTTTGGGAGAGACAAGAAGAGATATGATCCAGGTGAAAGTTCTTCTAGAAAGGTATTCAAATATGAGGAATAAATGAGACAGATTGAAGAAGAAGAAAGAGAACTGAATGAGCTTGAAGCACTTATTGTCAAAAGGGAAGCTAGAGGAGAAGGTAAGTACACAGGGAAGTTGCCTATTAAATATTTTTCTTGCAATAAGATAGGTCATTTTGCATCAAGGTATCTAGAAAGAGTTCCCAAGCCAAGACATAACAAGCCTAGATTTCAAAAGAAGTGTTATTATGCTACCGATGAAGGTGTGACAGATGATAAATTTGGAAAAGGGAATGTAAGTGAAGATGATTTTGTGTTTATTGCTATCAAGAAAAATAATCACGTGTCTACTAAATCTGCTAGTTCTATAAATGTGGAGAAAGCCCTAGTTGCTCGAGTTGAAGAGAAGGATGAATGGGTAATTGGTAGTGGATGTTCACATCATATGATAGGTGATAAAAGAAAATTTGTGAGCTTGGAAAAGTATGATGGTGGTATTGTAAGATTTCATGATAACAATGGTGGTATAATATGTGGCAGAGGATGTATTTATTTTGATGGTAAGCATAATACTGATGATGTTCTTTATGTTGAAGGTTTGAAGCATAATCTTTTGAGTGTTGAACAAATGGTTGACAAGGGATATAATCTTCAATTCAAGGATGGAAAGTGTAGAATATTAGGAAGTTCTGGAAATGTGATTGTTTTAGGTACAAAACAAAAGGTAATATCTTTCACTTGAAAGTTGCTAGTAAAAGTTGTCTGATTGCTCAAGTTGATGAAATTTGTTTGTGGCATAGAAGAATGTGTCATGTAAACTTTGACAACATTATCAAGATAAGTTCCTCTTAGGCAGTGAGAGATCTTCCTAAGTTGGTAAATCCCACTAATGCCATATGCAAGGAATGTTAGTTAGAAAAGAAAACTATAATTTCATTTTGCAACAAACAATATTATTCAAATGAATTGTTGGAGCTTGTGCATACTGAATTGTGTGGTCCTGCTAGAATCATAAGTTTACAAGGCTACAGTTATTTCATGTTTCTTATTGATGATTACTCTAGGATGATGTGGGTTACTTTCTTAAGTGAGAAATCTAAAGCTCTAGAGAAGTTCATGATCTTTAAGGTTATGGTTGAGATCGAGATGGGTCTGAAGATTAAGTGTCTTGAGATCAGATGGAGGTGGTTAATTCACTTTCAATGAGTTCAATTCTTTTTGTGAAGAACATGGGATAAACAGACAATTATTTGCACCATAGACCCCTCAACAAAATGGTGTTGTGGAAAGAAAGAACATGATAGTTCTAGATTCTGCTAGGACTATGATGTTGGAAGCAAATGTCTCTCATATCTATTGGAGAGAAGTTGTGAGTATTTATATTTATATCCTCAACTGGGTACAAATCAAAGGTAATACTGGTGAGACTCATTTTGAGCTATGGTTTAGACATAAGCCTACTGTTAGATATTTCAAAATCTTTGGGAGTAAATGCTATATCAGAAGAGACGAAGATATAGGAAAGTTTGATGCTAGAAGTGATGAAGTTTGAAAGTGCAAACATTAAGGTCAATGAAGACATTGCTAGACCATCCAGAAACTATGGATATGATTTTGATGATCAAAGTGACAATAAAAACAAAGGCCAAACTTAAAATCAAGTTCAGATCATTCCGGTGAATCAAGAAGATCAAGAGGAAAAAAAAACTAGTGAAATTACAGAAGAGAGATCACAAGAGCCTAAAATTCAAGAGCATTCTAAGACTCCAAGGTATGTGAGATTAAATCATTCAGAAAATTAGATTATAGGAGATCAGAACAAAGGTGTCCAAACTAGGAGAAGAATTGTAGAGTAATATTGTTTGATTCCAAAGATAAACCAAGTAATTTCAATGAAGCATGCAAAGATGAATATTGGATTGAAGCAATGAAAGAAGAACTACAACAAATTGAGAATAATAATACACGAACTCTTGTTCCTAGACCTAAGGATAAAAATGTAATTGGAACTAAATGGGTCTTTAGAAACAAGTTGAATGAACAAGGTAAAGTTATCAAAAACATATCAAGATTGGTGTGTAAAGGATACTCTTAGATGGAGGGGATTTAATTTGAAGAAAACTTTTCTCTTATTACTAGAATTGAAGTTGTGAGATTGTTTCTTGCTTATGTTTCTTACAAAAACTACAAATTTTCTCAAATGGATGTTAAGTCAACATTTCAAAATGGAAAATTGGAAGAAGAGGTGTATATTGAGCAACTTGATGGATTTCAATTGACTGATCAAGGAGACATTGTTTTTTTAGTTGAAGAAAGCATTGTGTGGACTCAAGCAAGCCCTAGAGCTTGGTATGCCAAATTGGACAAGTATTTGTTGAACCTTGGATTAAACAAAGGTATCATTGATAGTAACATGTATTTCAAGATTACTGATGATAAAGATTTGTTTGTGGAAGTCTTTGTTGATGATATCATTTTTGGAGGAGATGATGGTTTGTACATGAAGTCTGCTAATGAGATGCAGAATGAGTTTGAAATGTCAATGATTGGAGAGTTGAAAATATTTTTGGGATTAAAAATTACTCAGTTAGATAAAGGGATATTTATATCTCAGTCCAAGTATGTGAGAGAATTGCTAAAGAAATTTGGTATGGAAGATTCAAAGCCAGTCAGTAAACCCATGGTGATCAGATGTAAGTTGACACAAGATGATGATTTTTTGAAGGAAAATCAGACTAGATGCAAATCGATGATTGGTGGATTGCTTTATTTGACTCAAACTAGATCTGATATCATGAATGTTGTGTGCATTGTTGCAAGATTTCAAGTCAATCCTAAGGAATCTCATGTGACTGTTGTGAAGATAATTTTCAGATACTTGAAGGGAATAGTTGATTTTGGCCTATGGTATCCTAAAGATGATGATCTTACTTTGAGTTCCTTTACTGATGTTGATTGGGAAGGAGATGTGAATGACATGAAAATTACTAGTGGTGGCACATTTTTCTTGGGAAAGAATCTGATTTCATGGTTAAGTAAAAAGAAAAAATGTTGTCTCTTTGTCTATTATAGAGGCAGAATACATTGTTGCTGCTAACAATTGTACTCAAGTATTGTGGATGAAGAAAATTTTGAAAGATATTAGAGTTGTGTATGATGAACCTATTGCTATATTCTTCAATAATTCAAGTGCAATTAACATTTCTAAGAATTTGGTGCTACATTCAAAGACCAAGCATATATCTATCAAGTTTCACTTTTTGAGAGACAAAATGAGTGATAAGGAAGTCTTGAACCAGAGTATGTTCCTACTAAGGAATAGACTGCAGATATCTTTACTAAGCTTTTTCCTAAGGATACTTTTGAGTATCTCAGAGGGAAGTTAGGGGTGATTACCCCTCCTAATCAGAACTAAGATGCAAGACATTGTGTCAATTCACACATTTCACAGTCATATCTTGATCTGGATTGATGTTGTGGTGGTTGCTACTCAAGGGAAGGAGTCAGATGATTCATATATTTGGTTCAGGGCTTGTATTTATCTTTTTCATTGATGTCAAAGGGGGATAATATTTATGTGAAAAAATCTTTGAGAACTAAGGGAGAGAATAGAAATGTGAAAGGAGGAGATTGTTGGGAGAAGAGTTAGTTGCATTGATGGTGTTTTTTTTTTCACATCACATGTTTCCATCAATGGTAAAGGGGGAGATTGTTGGATGTTTTGGTTGTGTTGGTAATATTTGGTTGTCATTGATGTCAACACTATTAGCATTAATGTCTTTAAGATTGTATATGTCGAGGATATTGAGAAAATTGTAATAAAATATGTTGCAAGTTATCTATGAAGCAATGAAGATCAATATGAAGGAAAGTTTAGTATGTTGATGGTGAGAAGTTGTGGATTAAAGAGGTTTTTTTCAAGCCTATCTAGTTTATACTCTGAAAGTTTTAGAGGTGCGCATGAATATTTGAGCAAGTTATAATTTTATGTGTTCCGACAGTTATTCTGCTACTGTAACTAGTGTTCATGGAAGGATATAATGTGATTCTAGTAATATTAGTTGTTGTGTATTTTCTTGTGATGTTTGTGGATGTTTATAGATCATGTTTTACCTTTTTTGCATGCCTGCATTGATCGTTGTGTTCGCTATCCATGATTTTCTCTTGCGTGTTGATGTTTTTCATGTTCATTGCTAACAGGGTGAGTGTAGCATGTTGTGGATCTTCGAGAAAGAATATTCGAGGGTGTTTTGTGTTCGAGGACATTTTTTTGGGTCTCTACTATGTTATGGCTGACCTTGGTTGATTCACATTAATAATCTTTATTGTTTTGAGTCGATAGTTTGTATTCATCTTATTATTTTGTTGAAGACGACATGAAGCGATGTAATTCCTTGTTGCGGATATGTATAAGTGATTGTTTCTTCATTTGAAACAAAGAGAGTGTGAAATGTGTGAGTGTTATGTGTGAATAAGGTTCAAATCATTTGAAGGTAGAACAAAGTGTGAAGAAGAGTGAAGAAGAGTGAAGAAGTATTCATGTGCTTAACCAAAACTGTAATCAGGCATTAGTAGATGCTACTTTCTCAGTTCAAATTCTTCAAATGGATTTAATCTAAATTTTTTTGTAAGATAGTGAATCTTCCTTTGTATTTGAATAGTGAGCTCTAGGCAGTGTGCTTGAATGCATGTGCATTCCCCATTTATTCTTCTTATACTTTTAACAGGGTATAAACTTGTGGAATGATCTCCACCATGGTTTTTCCCCTAACAAGGTTTCCACATAAAAAATCTTGGTGTTATGTGTGTTTTTGATATGTTGTTGATTCATCCTTTCATGATTATTAATCAGATCTGAGAATAAGGGTTGATAAGGTTAATGATTTTGAAAATATGTAACAATTGATTCACCTCCCCCATCTCAATTGTTTTCCCTTGTGTTGCCAACAAACCCCATAAATGAATTTGCACTTAATACCAATGTCAATGATAAAAATTAAGTGTAAATGAGAAAAATAAAATTTTCAATTTTAGTTTAATATTAAATTTGTAGTGGCTAACTAGCATGACAACACTAGTCTACACCATTCCTTAATTTCAATAAAATGTTTTTGTTTTTGTTTTTGAGGGACCCCAACATACTAGGTGAATGCATTCTTTTAGGGAACCATTTTAAGTGAATTTTCCTTTTGTGATCAAATTTCCATCCCTTTTCAAAATAATGGCAAATCTAGTTGAATATATTTATGTACTTGTAAAAAATTTCTTGTGTAAATCTTTCTCATGAAATTGCAAATAACGATCTAGATAATTTTAAAAATTGCGGATGCTCATGAGGTTGGTAACTATTGTCATAATAATACATAATTACAAGAGTAGATCTAAGGACACTAGTGGTTGTTAAAATTCATATCATATTAGTAAGTAATTTTTTCCCTTAAAAAAATCTTAACTATGAGTTGAAACTTCAATAAAATCGTAGACTTGAGTACAAGAACCTAAAAACACACATAACTAAAAATAAGATTGAACAAAGTGTCATCTCCTAAGCTAAAACTAAATTAGACTCAAATGTTTTTATTTTCATGTATTCTATTTTTTGAATCTAAGTTATGTGCCCAAGATATATTTTATAGACTAAGAGAATCTTCTAGGATTTATGAAAACAAAAAAATCAAAAAGTAAACAAACTAGAAGACAAATCACATTATTTTAGTAATAGAATGGAGAAGCTAACATGCCTTAACACTTCATGATAGCCCACAAAGATGTAAGTCTTACTTTTTGGGTCCATAGCCCTATATTTAACTTGTTAGAAATTGGGCCCATATTAGAGAACCAAAAGCCCTAAAATATTTTATTATGGGTTTCTAACTTATTTAAGCTTTAAATGGAGTGACTAACATCAATTTTTTGTGAGGAATGTGGTTCAAGATATAACTCTTATAGTTAATAGCCTCTACTCAATATTTTGGTGCAAGATATTTAATGTGAATCTTGTAGTTGGTCATTTCCATTAAAGATATGTTCTTACACTCTACCAAAATGTTCTATTGAGAGCTATATGGAAATATATATTACATCATTCCCTTCTAAAGTATAAAACTATTCAAAATAATGGATTTCCTTGTTTTTTTCTACACAAGTAATTTGGATTCCTGAAAATGCTCAAATAACTTATCCTCTTGCCAACCGTGTTGAACAAGGGATGCACAAATGTAATATATGTCACTATGAATCAGCTCTAGTATTTGAGTAGCTAGCTCTGTGATATTATCACCATAAAATGATATTATCTATGATGAACATAAATATATTTGATTGAATCGGAAAAGGTGACATGATATTCTTCTCAAAAATGTGTCAAGAAATCAATCTCTTTGTTCATACATTTATGTTCTTCATGACTAAATATCTTTAGTATAAACATTTTATCATCTCTTTCTTATGTGTTTCACCTTTTGAAGAGGTTTTAAATGCTAATTTTGAAGCAGTGGAAGTTTTTTAACCATTTTATGTGTTTTCTCCTTTTCATCCTTATTTTTTTTGTTTATTTCCCATTATACTATAAACCTTCTATTCATTTGTTTCCTAGCTTGCAACTAAGGAATTCAAATTTTAAAATATTTTAGAGTACTCATATGCATGAGCTTATCCTCCTCCCTAATGAGTGCAGTAGCATAGCTATTAAGAGGTTGTATAGTGCATATATCCCCAAGGGAACCCTTAGTGGCATGAATGGTATAAATATAAAAAATTAATCTCAATCAATTTTAGAGAGAATACTTAAAATTAATTGAGAATATAATTTCTCACTCCCGCATTGCTTCAATTGCAATATAAAAAAAATCAGCTATGTGAGGAAGTTCTAAATAGTGTCAAAAACACATGGATTATGATTGATGAGTTCAATCTCCAAGAGATGACATGTAATAGCATCATGTTGCCTAAACAATTTTGGTAATTTACTCTAAATATCATTAGGTGTATTTAGGGACCTAATCTAAAATATTAAGCACAAAGATACAATCAAACATAGAAACCCATAGGTGGCATCACATCTATTTCTCACTTAATATTTGTATAACTACTATCTCTATATCTATAGCTATTATAGATAATCATTTGATTCTCAACAAAATCAATATTTTAGATTTCTATAAATAAAATAATAATGTTGTGTAAGAAGGGTAATTATCAATTGATCCTTAAAATAGAAAGATGGTGCAAGAGCATAGAAACTAAGAAGACATAAGTGTAACCCCTTGTTACTAATTGGCACAATGAACTCAAAATAATAAATTTTGGCACTTTATTTTAATGTATTTACAATACAAAATTTAAGTTTTAAAAAGCCCAAAATGGACCATAAATATGTTGAAGGTACAATATTTATATAAAATAAAAACAAATAAACTACACTAACAAGTACAAATTTAAAAAATCACTTCAAAAAACCTATAGCTCAAATGACTATAATATCCAAAAAACTAATCACATAGACACACAACCAATGAAAACTAGCCAAAAAATAGTGTCTAATTATGAATCTATATGACTAAGACATGGCCCTTCAAAATTGAGGTATAAAATGATGGGTATCAATGGTACAACCTCCCCCAAAATCCAATTTTAACAACATTGCTAATTTTGAAAGCTTTTCCAAACTTGTAAAATTATGTGAAAAAAATCATATTCCACAAAAAAACACTACTAAAGATAAAACACAATCAACTAGTTTTGGAGGCCAACTAGATTTAAAGGAACTAATAAATTTGGAGGAACTACCCAAATTTAGTGACTACTACTATATCCTTTGTTTTATATTGCTAATGTCAACAAGTATGGAAACATATGATGAATATTTTAGGAAAGTATGTTAATACATCAAAAAATATGATGACTTATGCAAGTGGAAGCAAGGTATGATCATACAATTGTTATGAAGTTTGCAATCAAAAAAATACTCCTCTAGACTAGGCAAGCTCCAAAATTAACAATTCTATAGGTTTTGATGCCTTCTAGATGTAATGTTGAGGTTTTCTTGTGCGTAAGTTCCTTGAAAAGCATGCAAGTTATAAAATGCAAAAAATTAAACCATAAAAATAGCTAATTTTAGCTTACATTCCATTCCTTGATTTGAGTAAAATGGAAGCTTAAATTGAATTTATTGAACCTTGCAAATGAAATGATGTAGCCAAAAGTGCTATCTAGATCATAAAAATCAGTTCATATCTAGAATGTTGAAAATCAAGATGAAATCCCTAAACACTTATTTATTTTTCCAAACTATTTTGATTCTCCAAATCAAATAAAGATGCAAGCGAATAGTAGATTGGATTTTTTAGAAGAACACATACATATTAATTTTTATTTATTTACAAGGTGAAACTACCACAATAAAATATTTTGAAAGTGTGTCTAAATATAAATTTTATTCAATTAACAAGGAAAACTATTTGATAATTACTATGTGATTGTAAAATCAGTAATTAGAGATAAATTATCAAACCATACGTGCCACAATATTTACGTGGATACACACTTTTTTTTTAAATAATCCACATGATAAAGAGGACAAGTATTTATTAACATTCAAAGGAGAGATACATCCACACACTAACACTTTAAACTTTGATATCACTCTAATATCACCTATGTACCTATAAACAATCCCATGTCTCTAATTTATAGAGAAATGGGAGAGAAATACCATAAATGGTTTCCAAAAATAGTGTACCACAAAACCCTGGTAAAATACAAAAACTCCCTTGTCTAAAATGAAAAGGCTCTTCTAATAATATTAAATGTAACTCCCAATGAGCCATGAATAGAAAATATAATCATTGTATTGCTAATATATGGCATCTTTAACTTGTAAATCCTCTATAATGGCCCATATCCCAAGGCGAGCATCCAAAATCATCAACCAACTCATATGGGACCCATTGATAACATTGAAGATGCTTCATTACTCAATTATCATGCCTAAGTTGAGTTATTTTATAGAAAATAGTTTTGTGACCACCATCACCAACTCCACCTCCTTCATGAATATAAATGCTAGCTAGTATTAAGGTTTTGAGAGAATATAAAATATAAGTATTTTTAATTACAATTTATGTATCCAAGGATAAGTTTCAAGAGTGTTGGAGACACATGAATAATGCAAGGTAAATGACACCTTAATCTTAACATTCTCTCACTTGACATTGTACATTAAAAATACATCTACATGTATAATAATAAAATTGAATACGAGTATCAAGGTCCATGGCCTTCTTGCACTAAGAGAACTTATATGTGGTCACTAGATTTATAGGTGAATCTATAACATTATCTAGAGTGTCAAATTTATCTAACAAGACTTTACCATTTACAACTATTTTCACATAAAGTGATACTAAATATCAACATGATTCATATAAGGTGTTGAATTAACAAGACAACTGAGAGGGGGGTGAATCAGTTGTATCAAATTAAAACATTAAAACCCTCAATAGTAATCAGATCCACACGAATTCATTAAACCCTTAATCTATTATAATGTTTAAGCATGAAAAGAAGATAACATAAATTGAAACAACCAACACCATACACAAGAGAACACCAAATTTACGTGGAAAACCCAATGAGTGAAAAACCGTGGTGAGGGTTAGCTCACAATATAAGTAAATGAAAAAACTAGCATAAAGAGGCTCATTGCTGAAATAGGAAACATTGTCTAGAAAGGCTCACAACCCATGTTCACTACCAAAATATAAAGAAGAAAAGAAGATAAGATGTTACATAGAGAACACAATCTCGATGCAACAAAACTTCCACCACAATAGCTCCAGCAACACTCGCAACCTTCAAGAGATCAAGATACCTCATCTCACTGCATTCAACAATCTTGTGTTATAGCTTGCACTGTAATTCACACCTTTGTACTTAATTTCACATCACAACACTCAAGTCTATTCCACACTTCATCTCGCATCAATTCACCTTGCATTTATACCATCCACAACTTGAAAAAAATCTTCAAGTCAGCTACACTTTCGTCTACACTTTCAAATTCAAATTAGGCCAAAACTAAACATTTCCACAATGGATAGGAATGAAAATGGACCAAAAAAAAAATTAATTGGGACCCAAATCAATTCTCACATGCCATGATACGCCTTCGTCAATACTCAAACATATTTAAATGTCGTGTAAACACTAGGTTGGTCGTTACCTGTGCAAACACCATTAAACTTTGAATTACATTATTCTTCAAATCTAAGGATGACTTGTGAACCACATACCATGCTTCATCATGATCCAGAATATTCCTCTATCCTCCTGAAATTCATCAAACTCCTTTGCAACTCCTCACACCTTTAGAATGTGCACATCTTGTACACTCGGACTACAACCAAACACTATAACTCTAAAAACCATCTTCCAGAGTACCAAACCAAAAATCCTATTGACACAAGAAAGAGATCAACATCATTAACATACCTTCAGAGTCACAAGACTTGAAGAGAAACTATAGAGAAATGTTGAACAAAAACATTTCTCCCAAACACCTCTATAAGCAACATTACAAAACCAATTCACACACTGGTGAACATAACTTCCTATGACCATCGATCTAGAAGCAAAAATTTTGGATATAGAAACTTTGAACACCTCTATCCAACATATCCAAATCACACAAGTAGATCTTTAATGTAGAAGAAATGTGAAGCAAAACCAGAACAGCTCTGCAAACCAGAACATCTCTGCAACACCTTGTTTCTTTATTTTATCAATTTTCTCAATATCCTCAACATTCAAACCATAAATAGAATCTTATCAAAGCAACACTAGAGGTTAACATCAACAACTTAACTGATGACAACATAATGCAACTAATCAAAGAAAAAATCTCTCTCAACCACTGCACAATTACCATAGATGACAACACAAGCTTGTTGACATCAATGAAAACACCTTCATATTTGCAACAGGAGGATGATACATAAGATTTTAGGCCAAAAAAGTAACATTTTAGGCCTGTAGTGACCCTCTCAATGACATTATTGTTTCAATTTTATTTTGACTGGTTGTTAGTCATTTAGTTGCTTTTGAGAATATATTGCATTATTGCAGTATGTCATTGATGTTATGTTAGCTGCTATATTTTGTAGATAATACATTTGACATTATGATTATCTGGTTATGTTTTTATGATGAAATAATGATGGATATGTGTTTAATGGTTTATGTTGTTTCTGAATGTTAATTATGTTATTATGATGTATTGATGTTATGATGTTATGATGTGTGTCAATCCTGGTGAAGAAGACAGTGTAGCATTACTCACTCATGAGTACCCTGCTATCTTGCGACTCTTCTTCATAGTGTGTTTTCCGATATATGTGTTGATATGGTTTATAGTGTATTTTGATGCAACTTGTAGGTACAAGCATCGACTCCACCTACTTCATCAGGTATGAGTGTGCCAAGACCCAATGGAAATATGTTGATGGGAGATAGTGTCTGGTCCTTTGTCGTGAGCCATCGTTCCTGAAAGAATGAGTACATGTTTGTTACTCATTTATTTCGATTGACATTCATCCCTTCATGTCATTTGCTACCCTTTCATGTCATTCATTTGATGGTTATGTTTGAGATTGATTTATTTAATTGGTTAAATGACTTTATTGGCAAGTATTGACTTTAACTGTGATTAATTGTAATATCAGATTTAAAGGTTATGTTTGATGACATTTAAACTAAAAGTTTGATTTAAATGTTAGAAGATTTAATTTATTAAAGATTATTAAAATGGAATATTAATTTAATATTATTATTGAATGATTTTGCAACTTGAATGATGTTGAAATTGATATTTTTAAATAAGTTGTTTTTAATAGATTTTTAAAATATCTATGATTTGGAACTAGATGTTAGGAAAATTGCAACTTGTTCATTAATTAGTTATGATTGCATGTTCATTGATGAGTGAATCCAATTGGTTAGTAGTGTTTGGTAAATTGCATTTAATTGAAAATTAATAAAAAGGAGAGAAGGCAATTTCTTTCACGGCAATTGGTTTTGGAAAGAAAAAACTTTGTTTTCATAACAATATTTTGGAAGAATCTTTTATCTGTACTTTTTGGGTTTTGGCTGAAATTTTTAAAGGTTGCAAACTCTAGTGGCTTTGCTCGAGTTGGAAAGAGACAGTGATTGAAATCTCATGCTTGGCTTCATCACTCGTAACACCAGGTTTTCTTCTATAAATTTATTTAGTCTTTTTTTAATCTAAAACTTAAAATGATGATTGCAGTATTTGGTTTCTTTATGATGAAATTGTTCGTATGAAACTTGCACAAGAAAAGAAAATGAAAACGTTAATTTTTTATAATGATTAAAATTGAAAAGGTATCTCTATAAAATGTTGGTCTTCGGATACCTAGCTATGTCTTTTCATAATTGTTGCCAGGTCTATAACTTTAAGTGGGTATTTTTTATTCCTTCGCCCTCAAATAAAAGAGCCTACACTTGTTTATAAATGATTTATTGGTCTCTACATTTCTCACATCCAATGGATCTTTGTCTCCTTTTTATCATGGCTATAGTGTGATTGGAAATACATATCTTTGTTTAAATGTTCATAATGTGTTTGGAAGAGGAGATCAACACTATACTTCTCTTTCTAAATATTTCTCACCAGATTATCCTTTTCGCATATACCTGTTAACATTATCAATCTCTATTTCAAGGGCCAACCCATATCGTGATATATATGTTTTGATGAATGTTGTATTTATTTTCCTTTTTCTTATGCCTTTTTTCGATTTATCATGAGTTCTTTTAATTTATCTTTGGTTATTTTGGGGATGGTTGTATTTGTTGTTTCTTTAAAATTATTTCACATTGGAAATGTATGCATTTACTTTGGTTGGTGCATGCATAGCATGAAAATCATAATGCATTCAAAC
Organism: Sequoiadendron giganteum; assembly: GCA_007115665.2. Taxonomy (NCBI): domain Eukaryota; kingdom Viridiplantae; phylum Streptophyta; class Pinopsida; order Cupressales; family Cupressaceae; genus Sequoiadendron; species Sequoiadendron giganteum. Next base: position 609,219,592 of record CM021103.1, read on the forward strand.
AAATGTAAATTAGGTGTTCAATATTATCTAGTTCATCATTTTACCTTGATTCCATTCGGCTATGTTTTTATTCCCTTCTAATTTGAAACATATATATTATATGTTATGCTCAAATGCTACTCTACCATGACTAAAAATCTTCAACTTCTATACCTATGAAATATGTGAATCAACCAAATAATTTTTGTATTATATCCTTCCAATCTATTGGTTCCTAGCTACTATCTTCTCTAGTAACGTCATTGTTGCCAACATAAAACTCTTAAAGCCACTGTAAGTGTAATTCCTAGAACAAGATTGTACAAACAACTAAGAGGATAGTCCTTCGGGTGCTAATATAGCCTGCTTAAAAATGTAGTTAACCCGCATGTTATACCATTTCTTGGTTTGAGCGAATGGCATGAATTCTAATGTTGTCGTTTGAGCCAGTTTGAGAAGCATTTGTGTAAACTTCATGTTTTCCTTTTGCTTATTGCAAGCAAACATGAAATTCATTGTAGAGGTCTAGTGATGGTGTGGTTGGGTGAGTGTTCACTGGCCATTATTGACTGTTGTTGATTGTTTTTTTCTTTCATTCCTTCTTATTTCATAATTTTTTACTTAAATCTACTTAAGTCATATGAATGAGCTCCTGGCTCCTTCATATTCTTATGTTTTATAATTTTTATTATGTTTGGATTCTTTGATTCCTGGTTTTGTTATCTCACTATTTTTCAGGAGCTAAGCAATGTCACCGTTGTATAAAATAATTATCTCTAGGTCTGAGTGAGGTTGTGTCGGCAGTGGTTTATCATCTACAATGTCATCTTTCTGTCTAGATCCCACACGCATGCTTTAGGAATTATCTACCTTTAACTTGGGGTGCCTGGTTTTGACGACCAATTAAGTTTTAATTAAAATGTTATTTGAGATTATGCTAGCCTTAGTCTCCAACTATCTTATAGTTATGTTGTGTTATTACCAATGTCACATTCGGTTATAGTTTTATTTAGTTAATTGTAAGTTGCAACTAAGATAAGCATGTGCATGCTAGCGCTCTGTTAAATTTTATTATCTTCAGATTAAAGATTCTTTGAAAACTTCAAATATTCGGCCATGTGACTTAAGTTTGTTTCATTTCAAATGGGATTGTGGTTAAAGAGTATCTAGATAAAAAATTAATAATTTTGTTAATGTAATATCCAATTATGGATTTTTGGGTCATAGTGTTGGAGAGTCGTTCATTGGAATATTAACTTTCTATATATTAATTATATTTGTATCTATATGTTCTTTTGAATAAAAGAATATGGTAATATGTTAAAATTTATATAATCTTGCATTGGCAATACTATATAAATTTATATGGGTGTTTATGTATATAGGTAGCTATTTGTGTTTATCATGTTATAGCTAGAAATGGTTTTATTGGAAAATTAAACAAAGGGATTTTTTTTATATATTTATAGATAATGGAGGAAGAATACTATGTTCGTTTCTAAATCTTTTTGTGAAGTGCACTAGTGGTGTTATTATGTTTTATAATTTTCTAGAGGCATAGTTTAGTAATTTGTTTTGAATAACATTGTATGCTTGGTTATTGTTGTCCTATGCACAATTTGACTTTTGATTTAGCCATGCATGTCATTCTATCTGATTGAAATATTGGAGATGTATATGGTAATGTCATGTTTAGTATGGGTTAATGTGAGATGTCATTTGCATGCATGTTGGCTATGTTTTCATTGTCACTAAGTGAGTTGTACCTAGGAGGAGTGGCTTTCATTAGGGGTCGGAACCCTAAAGAGGTTACTAGGGTAACCTATCAAAAGTAGTTAATCAAGTGAAAACCATAAACTTAATATGTCAGTGGTTGGGTAGTAATCAATTTAAAACTCAAATAATGTTTTGCCTCACCTTGTTCCTTAACACTTGTTTAGGTTAAGAGAAGGTTGAGATGGCCTAGAATGTCTAGTCAAACACTTTGTCTTCTTGAAAAGTGTTTCAGTTCCACATAAGTTTGTTTAGGGGCTGGGAATTGGTAGAGGTTGCCAAGGTAACTCAGCATGAGGGCCGATAATCTAGGAAGATTTCCCAGGGTAACCTAGAATGACTATGTGATGACACTCCTATCCTTGTACATGTTTTTGGTCTCATGTGTTGAGTCGCATTTGGTTTTATTGTTGCCTCTGGGATTTTTCTAGTTGTCTCATGGTTTGATGTCATTATGTTGTCATGTGAATGCCAGCCATGTGAAGTATGTTCTATCTTCATGATTTTAGTTTGACTTGAGGACCTAATATTATCTCCTAGCACAAGGGGTGGGCTTTCGAGTACCACACGATTGGGAGGAACATTCCTTTTCTTCCATTGGGTCCCCTTGCAAGTGATGTTGCTCAAGACGAGTATGTTATTGATAGGTTCTTGGATTCACATTGTTCACTAAGATGATCACTGGGCATTCTCGTGAACATGATCGACATTTGTACTTGTTATTTATCCTTATTGTATACACTCATGAAGAGTTCATAAGACTTCATTGTATTATGACTCTGGATGTATCGAGATTTGTCACAATCTCATTTGTTGTAATTTGAACATGTTAATGAATCTCTTAATGATAATGTATTTGTGTCATGACACTTTCTTATGTTGCTTGTATATGGTTTGTGATGAGTTATTCTTATTATGTTATATTAGTAGTGTTGTTCGTGTATATGTTGTTGTTCACATGTTGTAATTAAATATTTTTAAAAAAAATATTTTGTTGTTAGTTGTTTAGCATGTCGTTCTCTGGGTTCCATGATGGGGCATTACACATGGTACCAGAGCCAGGTTTAAACACTGGGTGCTCTGGGATAATGTTGAACCCATTAAGTTGTTAGTTGCATAGGATTTAAGTTTGTGATACCTTGTCTTATACCTTGGTATGTCTGTGCAGGATCATGCCACCTAGGTGAGGTCACAATAGAGGTCATGGATGAGGCCATGGTGGTGGTTGTGCGGCTAATCACCAAGACACTCCGCTACAGAGTTCACATGAAAGTGAGCATGGGGAGCAGCCAAATCCTTAGGGTAATTAGGCGAATAATGAAGAGAATCTGAATCAGCCTGATGCGGATGGAGATCTATTGTGTCCTTTACTTGAGAGGGTTTGTGCTCATCTTGGACCTAGATAGGAGAATGAATAGGAAGTGAATAGAGAGAAGGACAAATCACCACCTCAAAGGATTGTGTAGACCATGGAGCAAAATGTTGTAGTTGTAGGACACATGAGAGATTTTCTCAGGGAACGGCCTCCCACTTTTGACGAAACTGGTGGTGGGTTAGAAGCAGAGACATGGTTATTGGATTTGGGATGGTGCTTTGCTATGCACCCTTATGGTAGCAACACCAGAGAGAGATGTGCCATCATGCATCTTAGAGGTTTCACCTCTACTTGGTGGCGATTGGAGGAGTAGAAGCTCCATCTGGAGATTGGATTTGTATCTTGGGATATGTTCTTGGAGCATTTCAGAGTGTGCTTCTTATCTGAGCACTAGAGATAGCATCGTGCAGACGAGTTCAATGATCTTTGCTAGATGGCTATGTTCATCAAACAGTTTGAGCGTAGGTTCTATGAGCTCAAGCAATATGTACGTATATTGGACGATGAGGCTATGTTGGTACAACATTTCATCAAGGGCTTGAACACCCGTATCAATGGAGGAGTCAGGGTCTTTTAGCTGAAGATGATGGAGGTAGCCATGGAGAAGGCACATATTATGGAGGAGAATCTTTCTATGGCTTTGGGTGGACACGCAAGTGTTCTGATAGGCATTGCATCTATTGCAGGTTTGGGTCCGCATGGTGGTCTAAATCATATAGGAGGTTCCTCTTGGAACCAATAGGCACCCAATAAGGGTGGTCAATAGTAGCAACACTCTGATTCTAAACATAAGGATTCACAACCTCCTTATGGCGATGATGGTTCTCAATCTAGGAAGAACAAAAATTGGTGGCGTAATAAGCGTGACCATTCTGAGCAGCCTATACAGAGCACCTAGTTTACGGCTAGCTGGGGTAGTGTTCAGTAGTCTAGTGCACCTTCAGGTAGCAGAGGTTTTGGCAGGGGTACTGGATGTTTCTCATGTGGTCAGCAGGGCCACATTACCAGGTAGTGTCCACAAAGGAACAATATTGGTTTTGATTAGGGGCCAGTCATTTTTGAGCCGACGGTGGGTGATGCAAGTAGGTGACACCAAGCATTTACTGCAGTTGATAATCTTTGGGTTGGGCACTAGGGTGTAGTTGTTGAGACTACAGGTAGAGGACGTACAACTAGCTCTAGAGCCTGTGGGCGTTCTTCAGTGTAGGAGGCTCACCCTCAAGGGTTGATACGTTGATCAGGTGAGGGTCCACGGGGATCCTAGTGATGAGGCTTCAACTACTTGGGAGGATGCAACATGCATGAGAGATCCTTGTCCTTATTTGTTTGTAGGCTTCCAGGAGTAAGCCTTACCCTAGTGGGGGAGGATGTAGTGACCCTCCTGATGAAATTATTGTTTCAATTTGGTTTTGATTGGTTGTTAGTCATTTAGTTTCTTGTGAGACTATATTACATTATTGCAGTATGTCATTGATGTTATGTTAGTTGCTATATTATGTAGATGATACATTTGACATTATGATTATTTGGTTATGTTCTTATGATGACATTATGATGTATATGTGTGTAATGGTTTATGTTGTTTCTAAATGTTAATGATGTTATTATGATGTATTGATGTTACGATGTTATGATGTGTGTCGGTCTTGTTGAAGAAGATAGTGTAGCATTACTCACTCGTGAGTACCCTGCTACGTTGTGACTCTTCTTCACGGTGTGTTTTCTGATATATGTGTTGATATGGTTTACAGTGCAATTTGATGCAGCTTGCAGGTATAGGCATTTACTCCTCTAGCTTCGTCAGGTTTGAGCATGCCAAGACCCAATGGAAATATGTTGATAGGAGATAGTGTTTGGTCCTCTATCGTGAGCCATCGTTCTTGAAAGAATGAGTACCCATCTGTTACTGGTTTGTTTCGGTTGACATCCATCCCTTCATGTCATTTATTACCCCATCATGTCGTTCATTTGATGCTTATGTTTGATATTGATTTATTTAATTGGTTAAATGAATTTATTGGTAAGTATTGACTTTAACTCTGATTGATTGGAATATCATATTTAAAGGTTACGTTTGATTACATTTAAACTAAAAGTTTGATTTAAATATTAGAAGATTTAATTTATTAAAGATTATTAAAATAGAATATTAATTTAATATTATTATTAAATGATTGTGCAACTTGAATGATGTTGAAATTGATATTTTTAAATAAGTTGTTTTTAATAGATTTTGAAAATATCTATGATTTGGAACTAGATGTTAGGAAAATTGTAACTTGTTCATTAATTAGTTATGATTGCTTGTTCATTGATGAGTGCATGCAATAGGTTAGTAGAGTTTGGTAAATTGCATTTAATTGAAAATGAATAAAAAGGAGAGAAGGCAATTTCTTTCATGACAATATTCTGGAAGAAGCTTTTCTCTATATTTTTTGGGTTTTGGCTGAAAATTTTGAAGGTTGCAAACTCTGGTGGCTTTGCCCGAGCTGGAAAGAGATAGTGCTTTAAATCTTGTGCTTGGCTTTGTCACTCGTCAGATTTCAAAGGATAACACCAGGTTTTCTTCTGTAAATTTGTTTAATTTTTTTTGAATCTAAAACTTAAAATGATGATTGCAGTATTTGGTTTCTTTATGATGAAATTGTTTGTATGAAACCCACACAAGAAAAGAAAATGAAAATGTTAATTGTTGATTGTGATTAAAATTGAAAAGGTATCTCTGTAAAATTTTAGTCTTGGGATACCTAGCCCTGTATTTTCATAATTGTTGTCAGGTCTGTAACTTTAGGTGGGTATTTGTTATTCCTTCGCCCTCGAATAAAAGAGCCTACACTTGTTTGTAAATGATTTATTGGTTTATGCATTTCTCACAGCCAATGGATCTTTGTCTCCTTTTGATCACGGTTATAGTGTGATTGGAAATATGGATATTTTTTTAAATGTTCATAATATGTTTGGAAGAGGAGATAGACACTGTACTTCTCTTCATAAATATTGCTCAGTAGATTTTCCTTTTCGCTTATACCTATTAACATTATCAATCTCTATTTCAAGGGCCAACCCATATCATGATATATATGTTTTGATGAATTTTGTATTTCTTTGCCTTTTTCTTACGCCTTTTGTCGATTTAGCATGAGTTCTTCTTTTATTTTATCTCTGGTTATTTTGGGGACAACTGTATTTGTTGTTTCTTCAAAATTATTTCACATTGGAAATGTATGCATTTACTTTGGTTGGTGCATGCATAGCATGTGAATCACCATGCATTTGAACATATGTAAATTAGGCGTTCAATATTATCTAGTCTGTCATTTTACCTTTCTTCCATTTAGTTGTGTTTTTATTCCCTTCTGATTTGAAACATATATATTATATGCTATGCTCAAATGCTACTCTGCCATGACTAAAACTCTTCAACTCCTATACCTGTGAAATATGTGAATCAACCAAGTAATTTTTGTATTCTATCTTTGCAATCTATTGGTTCCTAGCTACTATCATCTCTAGTAACGTCACTGTTGCCAGCATAAAACTCTTAAAGCTAGTGTAAGTTTAATTCCTAGAACAAGATTGTACAAGCAACTAAGAGGATAGTCCTTCAAGTGCTAATATATCCTTCTTAAAAATGTAGTTAACCTGCATGTTATACCATTTCTTAATCTAAGCGAATGACATGCATTCTAATGTTATTGTTTGAGCCAGTTTGAGAAGCGGCTATGTAAACCTCGTGTTTTCCTTGTGCTTATTGCAAGCAAACGTGAAAGTCGTTGTAGAGGTCAAGTGATGGTGCGGCTGGGTGAGTGTTCACCGACTATTATTGACTACTTGCTAATTGTTTATTTTCTTTCATTCCTTCTTATTTTTGAATTTATTACTTAAATTTGCTTAATTCGTACGCATGAACTCTTGCCTCCTTTGTATTCTTATATTTTATAACTTTTATTATGTTTGGATGCTTTGATTCTTGGTTTCGTTATCTCACCATTGTTGTGGGCTAAGCAATGTCACCATTGTGTCAAATAAGTATCGCCAGGTCTGAGTGAGGTTGTGTTGATAGTGGTTTGTCATCTACAACGTCATCTTTGTGTCCAGATCCCAAACACATGCTTTAGGAATTATCTACCTTTAACTTGGGTTGCCTGGTTTTGACAACTAGTTAAGTTTTAATTAAAATGTTATTTGAGATTATGTTAGCCTTAGTCTCCAACTATCTTATGGTTATGTTGTGTTATGACCAATGGCACATTCGGTTATAGTTTTGTTTATTTAACTATAAGTTGCAACTAAGATAAGCATGCACATGCTAGCGCTCTGTTAAACTTTGTTATCTTCAGATTAAAGATTCTTTGAAAACTTCAGATCTTCAGCCATGCGACTTAAGTTTGTTTCATTTCAAATAAGATTGTGGTTAAAGAGTATTTAGATAAGAAATTAATAATTATGTTAATGTAATATCCGATTATGGACTTTTGGGTCATAGTGTTGGAGAGTCATTCATTGGAATAATATTTTTTTATATATTAATTATAGTTGTATCTATATGTTCTTTTGAATAAAATAATATGGTAATATATTAAAATTTATATAATCTTGCATTGGCAATATTATATACATTTATATGGGTGTTTATGTATATAGGTAGCTATTTGTGTTTATCATGTTATAGCTAGAAATGGTTTTATTGGAAAATTAAACAAAGGGAGTTTTTTATTATATCTATAGATAATGGAGGAAGAATACTGTGTTCATTTCTAAATCTTTTTGTGAAGTGCACTAGTGGCGTTATTACATTTTATATTTTTTCCAGAGGCGTAGTTTAGTAATTTGTTTTGAATAACATTGTATGCTTGATTATTGTCGTCATATGCATGATTTGAATTTTGATTTAGCCATGCATGTTGTTCTAGAGATGTATATGGTAATGTCATGTTTAGTATGGGTTTATGCGAGATGTCATTTACATGCATGTTGGATATGTTTTCATTGTCAATAAGTGAGTTGTACCTAGGAGGAGTGGCTTTTGTTAGGGGTCGGAACCCTAAAGAGGTTACCAGGGTAACCTATCAGGAGTAGTTAATCAAGTGAAAACCATAAAATTAATATGCTAGGAGTTGGGTAGTAATCAATTTAAAAATCAGATTATTTTTTTCCTCGCCTTGTTCCTTAACGCTTGTTTAGGTTAAGAGAAGTTTTATATGGCTTGGAGTGGCTATTCGAACATTTTGTCTTCTCGAAAATTTTTTCAGTTCCACATAAGTTCATTTAGGGGCCGTGAATCGATAGAGGTTGCTAGGGTAACTCAAGATGAGGGTTGGTAATCTATGAAGATTTCCCACGGTAACCTAGAATGACTATGTGATGACACTCCTATCCTTGTACATGTTTGTGGTCTCATGTGTTGAGTCACCTTTGGTTTTATTGTTGCCTCTGGGAGTTTGTCAGTTGTCTCATGGTTTGATTTGTCATGTGAATGTTAGCCATGTGAAGTATGTTATGTCTTCATGATGTTAGTTTGACTTGAGGACTTGATACTATCTCCTAGCATGGGGGCTGGGCTTTCGAGTACCACACGGTTGTGAGGAACGTGCCTTTGCTTCCATTGGGTCCCCTTGCAGGTGATGTTGCTCAAGATGAGTATGTTCTTGAAAGGTTCATGGATTCACATCATTCACCGAGATGATCGTTGGGCATGCTTGTGAACATGATCGATAGTTGTACTTTTTCTTTATCCTTATTGTATACACTCGTGAAGATTTCATGAGATTTCATTGTATTATGACTCTAGATGTATCGATATTTGTCACAATCTTGTTTGTTGTAATTTGAACATGGTAATGAATCTCTTAATGATAATTTATTTGTGTCATGACACTTTCTTATGTTGCTTGTATATGGTTCATGATGAGTTATTCTTATTATGTTATATTAGTAGCATTGTTGTGGAACCCCGAGTTCATTTGTGTATATGTTGTTGTTCACATGTTGTAATTAAATATTTTAAAAATATATATTATGTTGCTAGTTGTTTAGCATATCGTTCTATGGGTTCCCTGATAGGAATTACACTGCCTTGTACTCATCCAACTCACTATACCTCCAAATAAAGATAAACCACAACCACCAGTGGATATTTTACTATCCAATTCAACTACCAAATTTTCATCAAAAAAATATTTATATCCAATGATTTGTCCACATCATCAGTACCATGTTAACACAAGTAGTAATCAAAAGATCCACGTGAATACCTAAATACCCTCTCAATAAGATTTTAATGATTTCTACCAAGGTTAGACATAAATATACTCAAACCTCTCATTGCTTGGGAAATATCTAGACTAATGTAAACCATTACATACATCAAAATACCACAACACTAGCATAAGTCACATTAGATATTCTATCAAAATTATCATATGATTTGGAAATATCTCTAAAATAATCTTAGTAACAAAAAAATGCATAGAATAGATATAACATGCAAAATGCCTACAAGATGACAATAGCTAGAAGAAATATGCATAAACCAAAGACTCACAATGACATACAAAATCATGCTAGATGAGTGAGTGTACATATAATAGTGAGGAGGAAAATTGACCAATAATAAATATGGCTTCCAAATACCTAAAATTTGGAGAGTTATTTTATGGAATATGTCAACAACTCACTTTATGACCCACTCCTAACAACCTAAGAGAGATAAATAAAAGTATGGTAAAATTACATAACACCTAAATAAAATGAAAATGAAATCTTATACTAACATACACTAATTTAGATATATTTAAGGTAATGGATTTCATGATCCAATGTATTCATTACCCCTTCCATGTATGATTATTTATATTCAATATTACATGGTAGGCTCATTATTACATGGGTGGGGACCAAGAAAATATTACATGGTAGGCTCATTATTCCTCATTGATTAAAATCTCATAATGATTAATAATATAGGGAAGTTCTATCAAAATCCATAACATTGGGGTATTCAAAGTCAACAAATTTCTTATTAACAACTTGGTCAATGGCCCATGGTTATTGATTTGTGATATGCATCTTATTATAAGCCATTTTACTATCCTACAATTATGAATTGATTATAATACTGTAGTATATTAATTTAAAAAATCATTTAAATTTATTAAATACAAGGCACATTCAATGATCGATATTTTCCCTATTTTAAATTTATGATGTCAAGATATTGATTGATTCATAAAGTATAGGTTAAACCTAGTTGTGGACCGAGGTTGATAAAATCATGACACATATCCAACCTACTTATAACCAAGTTTATTGGTGACGTTTTCTAAAGTTTTAATGAATCGAAGGGCTTGGTAAAACTAACATGAGATCAAAGGCCAAGGTCAAAACACAAGAGTAAATTTGTAGTTGATTTATCAATGTAGTTTCAACTTTAGAGTGATATGTTTTCTTTCCCTTTCGTTTGTGTGTATGACAATATATAACCATGGGAACAATGGTATTGAACCATTACGACAACATAGGGAGACTAAAAATGTGTTACTTATGAGCCTAAAAAGTGGTTTCTAGTGAATTTTACACTACAAATAAATCGCCATGTGAACATAACAAGTCACTATGTGTACAAAACAAAAGTGCATCAGTTTGATAAAGACAAAGGAAAACACCAATGCGTTTATATAGTTGATTTCAATGATGATTTTGGGTCCATGGGAAGCCTTAGGAGACTAATTGATTAATTTAATTGTATTAGGTACTAAATAGTAGATGGTCATCTTCATGTTATAAAGAGATCAATTAATCTCTTATGGACTAGTTATCATAAGTCAATGTTGACTTAGAAAAAGTGCACAAGTATAACACAAAACTCCTTCATGATCTTGAATAGTAAAACCTTGAAATGAAATACATTTACTTCTATGTTTTGGAGTAATAAATTGGTTTATCCAAGTCACTAAATGAATGAGGCATTGAATCAAAACATTAACTAAAGGTCTAGATTAAGATGTGTCTTAATATCAATAATTGTGATGCATTGGCTACAATATTAGTAATCATTCTGGTGCCTTCCTAATGTCACAATATCATAGATATTAAAGCGATAACTCCTAAGTTGATGATTTTCCCTAGAGTTTAATTGACTTAAGTGAGATCCACATATCATTTTTTTAAAACAAAAGTGGCAAGCCACTATATTATATTATTATATATATAAATATTTTTACAAACCCTGGTTCAATGAGCATACCGGTAGGAAAGAACCGGGAAGAAAACCTTCGGTTATAGCTTGAAAAGTTACAAAATAAAAAATTACAATTGGACCAATTACATAATTTTTAATAACTTGGCCCTTTTACATGTATTTACAAGAAATTTTAACATAATCAACCATAATCTGCCAACTAGATTTTTTATTGGTGGCCAAACCGTCACCCAACAAATCAAATTCCTTGTCCATAATCCAAAAAACTTCACTGTATCCACTTTCTATTTAGGCTGACAAAAACTATCTTTACCATTTTATCATGAATTTTGCATAATTAAGCTAAGCCAAAAATTTGTTCAATTTTTTTTTCAATCATATACCTGATCAATGTGATAAGCAAGCTCAAAATATTTATTTTTGCTTTGACTTATTCTTCCATCTGCATAATCTCCATTGAGTTTTCACCTTTCTCTTCATTACCCACATCAACATTTTGAGAATTTAGTGCAATATTCATATATGGAACCAATCCAGTGGCAACCCGACTATGAAAATTGACTCGAGGTAGAGCCTGTGACAAGTTTTGGATCAAATTTTGGGCAATCCCTTGCGAAGCTGGTTGTGCACTACCTAGTTGGCATTGAATAAAAATATTTGCATGATAGCAATTGTGGTGTAGAAAGAAAGAGACATAAAGGTATTTCTCTTTGAAACATTCAGACATTTCCCTCCCCATATGGTGATTGTATCATGAAAAAGCCATGTTAAGATGGCTTGGGTCACTAAACTCGAGATATTTCTTTAATGCATCAAAGACATCAACAAAGGCTTTATTGTTAGGTAAAGTGTGGAGGAAATATACCTCCCACATAGCCCTCCCCCACACCAAAGACATATTTTGTGCATAGACAACAAGGGCATTGTTCTATAGGAAAATATCTTTTACCATTTTTTCTGCAATTATAATCACATAATCTAGACATTGTAGCATGTCCATTAGATTAGAGAAAAATATTGATAGAATATTTGATGGAAATAGCAATCTCCTTGACTTAGGATGAATAAATTTCATCTCAATAACACACTTGAGACACCTATAGTCATAGGGACACTGAAACTTGAACATTGATTGCAGATGAATCTCCTCTAATCTTCCAAAAAATGGCCTCTCCCACCTTTGCACTGGAAACCACGCATGAAATTTTTTTGGGCGATAATCCATCACTATTGTAGACCTTAAACAAAACATAATTTAGCTTTGCAGAGGATAGAGATTAAGTTACTATTGCCAACAAATGTTTTATTTGGCCGAATAAATAGAAGAGCTTTTCCCCGAAAACATAAACTCTAATGATGAGTTAGAGTTTAGATTGTACAAATCTTATTCTCAAAATGACACTTAATACATGCTTCAACGGTCTTCCGCATCTCTAAAGTTAATGAACCTTTAATACATAAGATGCTTAAAGTACTAAAATATGTGAAGCATGCAAAGTAATAATGTTTTTGTACACCTATAAACATGACGCACATATTATCTCTTTCACTGAGGACGATATGTATAATCCAAGCGTGCCACACTTCAAAGTTGACAACTCTATTTTATCTTGATGTGTACTAAGGAGTACAAAAAAATAAATCTACCAACAAACATCTGTGAAGACATCACCATAAATTGAAACATGCCAATATTTGATTCCAATTTATGCTAAACAAATTACACTAAATTTGGCATACCCACTAATCTGTGTGAACCATTAACACGCAATATTGTATAATTCCCTTGAAAAGAAATACTTGTCACTTCATATAAACTGCCACATCATACATTTTCCTTACTTCTGATTTGCACATATATGAAAAGTATGATGCAAAGCATAATTTACATTTTTTAAAAATATTTGGCCAATAGTGTAACACACATGTAATTGTCAATTACACATGTGTTACTAGATCACCAAGTATGATTCATTTTTGTTCACCATAGATTTGGACATAAACAATATTCTCTTATCATTAGCAAATACCTATGTGTTTTTAGAGATAACGCACTTGTAAATACTATTACAAAAGCATATCCAAATCACCAAGAATATATTTTTCATAGATCTAACCAGATCATAACACACCTGTAATTGTCAATTACATATGAGTTTCCAGATCATCACATTGTCACATCATAACACTAATTTATGTATCATATCCTGATTCATAAAATAAGTCAAACCTTGGCTAACATCCAATATTGAATATTAGCCAAAATTTGAAATAATTTTGAAATTTCCATCAAATTTCCCAACAGTATAATAAAATTGAATTCAACATATCAATTGCTTTCCTCTTTTGAAAGTTGGGCTTCTAAAGTAGGATGAGTCTTACACATTTCAGCCACATTAGTCACTTCATTTATTGGTTGATCACACCCATGATTTTCAAAAAAATCTGCAACCATATTACCTTCTCTATATGCAAGCAAGATTTGATAATTGCCAATTTTATCTAGCAAATGCGTATGTGCAGGATCATGATGGGCCAAAAAGTGGCAATGGGAAAAAAATTACATTTTGGATTGACTAAAAAACGCGGAAATGTCGAGTTAACGTTTTTTAGGTTTGGGTGTCAATACATTGCTCCAAAGCAATGCCCAAACCTGCTTTTGCAAATTGGCTATCAAATTTGAAAAGCCTATATAAATTAAGAAAACCCGACTGTTAAAAGTCATTTCACACAATTTGGATGCAGGCGCACAAGGAGAAGAAGAAATCTGATTTGAAAGGTAAGTTTTTGGTTTTTTTTTATGTTTTAATCAATTTTTCAATTAGATTCTTATAATTTTAAGTAGTTATTACGATTTATTTTTCAAAAGGAGGGTTTTTTATTAATTTTTATTAAAAACTAGAGTTTACAATGAATTTTTATTAAAAATTAATGTTTTTAAATCGATTTTGATTAAAAACTAGTGTTGTTGATGTATTTTTATCAAAAACTAGAGTTTGTTTTGGATTGCTCTCAAAAAGTAGGGTTTTTTTTTTTTTAATTAAAAACTAGGGTTTTTTTACAATAATTTCATTTATATTGTGTAATTTTAATTAGATTAATTAGTTTTTAACTTTAATTAGGTATTATGGATGAGAATGAAAATGCACAAATTCCAAACGCTCCACCACCTCCACAACCACCAATTGAAGACTTAATTGGTGAAAAACTGGGGCAATTGAGGGGCATTTGTGAAGTTTATAAGACAATCCCTTGATTGAGAGATATGACAAGCACGTTGAAAGAAATAATTAAAAATATAGAAACCCTCTCCACCCAACATAATGCCTTTCATTCATGGCGAGAAAACATGAGGGAATATTATGCATGTGGATTGTCTTACGATGATGTGAAAGATCTCCAAATAACCAAAGCCCAAATAGCCTCTTTATTCATTAACCCCCACACCAGTTTGCCAGTGAATGTTAATAAAACAAAAATTTCTATAAAATGGTGCATGAATAGGGACATTGCAGATAACTTTTGGGATCGTTGGTGTATGGTTTTTGATAAACCACCGAACAACAATTATGATATACAATTTTAATTTATTAAAAAAATATATGTTGAGTTTGTGTTAGGACACCATGTTAATTACTTTGACATTAAACACTTCCAGGGCATCGGTGGAGGTATGCCCCAAGATAGATCGAGGGTAGTTAGAGTAGTCCCACACCCAAATGTTCCCCTTCCTCTCCTTCCTCCCCTTCCTCCGCCACCTCCAATATATCATCCACAGATTATCCAGGATGCAACCACACAGACTATTCAGGATATTCACTCTTTGAGTGGTCATTTGGTTTCGCATGCTTCTACAGTAGCTCAACCACATTCTGGTGATGTTGGCAAAGGCTCGAGTGTTGTTGCATCATCCTCCCCAGGTCCACATATTTGTGTGCCACATACTCGCACTATGTGCCACCAGATATGCTTGGGTCCTCTTGTACAGCCCGTTGAGCATCCCTTAGACACTTCTGATTATGACCTCCATGATGTGGACATTGTAGATCAATCGCAAGGGAGTGGAGTGCACCCTATAGAGTCCTCTCCTGCTAGAGAGGGGGATGTTGGAATAGTGACACAGGTAAGATTTAAGTTGTAAATTCATAACTTGCATTTGTTTTAAAATGAATATTAATAAGAGATAGTATCAAGTACTAATATTTATTTACATGGTCTATTTAACAGTTGATGTCTGAGGAGGAGCTCACATGGGTGACTGATAGCACCCATAGGGCCATTTCACTTGGCTTGGACAAACACACATAGTATATATTTTCACACTCACTCATTTACATTTTTTATTATATACTTGCTTGTCATTTGAATTGTCATTAATGAAATTATATAATAATGTATATGTTTATCTTATTTTCCACTTGTAGGAAATACCTAGTGCGAGTGAGGTGCAGCCTCGTCCAGAATATGGAGGCGCAAAGTTAGATAAGAGGAAGGTAATTGAACTCAAATTGGATTGAATTAAGATCTTTAAGATCTTATATTGATTATACATACATTGACATAGATTGGTAGTTTCATATGTACTTGTCATTTTTTATGTACAAGCAATTATGAGCTATACATCATTGTTGACAAGTGACACACCACCTAAAGGAGTAGGTATTGGAACACCTCAAGGAGTAGGTGTTGAAACACCTCAATGAGGAGGTTTCAAAACACCTGAAGGAGATAAAAAAAAAGATCAACCTAAAGAGGTATGTGTTTATTTTATTTTGTGTTTGGTAAATATGTTCCTATTGCCAATAATCGTATGCTAACTTGGATCAATTTTATGTTTTTGTTCACATTTATATATTGGCATTTCAAAATTTGGTTTGGTATATTCTAGGACTCCTGACCCTTTGAAAAGACGTATATTTCAAGTAATCAAGATTTCAATTAAAATTCAATGTATATTGATTTTGATGTTAATTATTCGATTTTAAATTATATAGTATAACTAATCTCAATTTGGTTTGAATTTTTCTTGTGCAACTACCTTCAAATCCAATGAGTGCTTCAAAGAGGCTCCATTTTGATGATCCACCAGTAGTTTAGGATGAGATAGAGATTTTGGCATGTAAATTTTGAATAGATATTGAAATGGCATATGCCACATTTTGTAAAAATTTGTTTGAGTTGGCGTCGATGCCATTTTTGTATATGGAGATACACTTGATTATTGGATAATTTGATATATAGAATTTGACAATCAAAATTCAATTTGTTCTTCATGTGCGTGATTAAACTCTTTGAAAATTTTATCTTGAGCAATGGTTAAATATCAATGTACAATAGCATAAAAAAGAATGGTTATATTATGTAGTTTATATTTATATCATTGATTGCATTGCATTACACATCTTTCAAACTCAAATCATTACTTCACATTGCATAACTAACAACTAGATGTTCATAGATGAAAAAATCTCAATTACAATATAGTTTTTACAAAGTCAACCTAAGCAGTTATGCAATTAATTCACATTGCATAACTAAAAACTATGAGTAGTTGTCAATTGCATTTTCTTGTCATGGAATTCTATGAGACCACATTTATTTGAAGTTTTTTTTCAAATAGTCCACTGCCTTGTCTATGCTACCACATTTTTCATACATGTCTACCAAATATTTTTATCAAATAGTTCACTGGCTTGTTGGTAGGGCTTATTGGAACTTGTATGCTCCGACCTCACTCAATCCTAAAACCACTTCATTCCCTCCTAATTTGGTTTTCTTAAACTTAAAACATCATTGTATTATGCTGCCCCATAATTTGGCTTACACTTTCTTTGTCAAATCACCAATTTTCCCTTGTGTTTGCCCCTTTCAACTAGGGTTTCAACCTTTTACTCTTCTTGGATTAATCTTAATCACTCGGACCTCTTAAACACCATTAAATACACCTATTCCAATAGTTTCCAACAATTTTCAACCTATTTTCATTCAACTTCTCAAAAACTCACTCTCCAGCCTTACTCAAAAGGCACAAAAATCTTTGTTTCTTAACATGCAGCCTTCTCAGACCACTCTAATCCCCTTATCACCCCTAAAAAATTGTTCCTACACCTACCCCTATCTAATTCATTCCCATTCCTCTGAGGTATAGCCTATATAGAAGGAGGAATGGCCTTGTCAATTCATGAAATCTTACATGTTTTAGATGCTCCTGCACCATACTCCTTGGGTACAAAAGATTTATGCCCCATAAATCACTCCATAGGTCTACTCCTATCTTCTTCACAATCCCTTCAAACCCACTCCAAGTCACTTGCATGGAAATCTTCATCCAAGGGATTTTGTACCCTTCATGCTTTGTGTTGTCTTGGTCTTGCCATGCTTGATCCTTCTCAAATGGATCTTCTTACTGCTATTTGTCTTCATTGACACCTGCAAATGGTGTTTCCCAAGCTTTGACACTTGCACACAAAAATTCAGTACACAAAGCTAAACATTCGTACATTAGTATCTCTATTTCATGCTCTTCCATAAGCTTTTGCCAACTAGACATGTATCTCTGCCCTTCAAATCTTCTCTTCACAATCTTTCTCAGGTTCCTTATGGTTAGAACCATCCCCATAGTAGCATACATATGCCACACAACCAAATATGACAAACAAGGACAATCCCTTGTCCTAACACCATATTCCTCAAACTCTGTTTCTCTAGCCTTCACTAGGCCACTCACCATCAACTCTTCTTCTCTTGTTTCCCACCTAATCTTTTATTTGCAAGATAACACATTTGAATTTTTAGAGGTTGAGAGGTCAGGTGTGATCTATTTATGCTAAATAAGGCCAATTAAGGCCATTTAAGGTGTATTAAGTTGAAGTTTTGAGTCTAGGGGTCCAATATGCCAAAAATGCATTCTTGCTTCAAAATTATCAAAATTATCATGTAGTTTTTTTAAGGCAAATTATTAAAATTGTAAAGGGAAGTGCAAGATAGGAGTTTAGAAGTTGTGGTAGGGTTAAAATAAAGGTGTTTGACTAGTTTTTAGCAACAACCTATGGTCTCATGGCTTTGTTTTGCACAAAAAACAACATTGGAGTTCGATTGGAGGCTGAAAACTACTTGTAAGGGCATCAATAAATCTTGTTTTACAACTCGTATGACCAAACCGACTGTTCAATCACATATGTATGGGTAATTTTAGGTTATTTATGGTTCCCTTTCACACCCAAACAAACTAAAGTAGTCCGAGCTATGTTCAATCAGCGAAAACCCTTAAGAGTCCAAAGTGTAGAAGGACAAAAATATTTGACGGACTATTACTCAAAATCCGCGATTCTTACAGACTCTCTGTCTAAGGCTATGGGATCATGTTAGGACCATCTACAATAACCTCTCTCGGTTTTTGCTATCTCAGAGGCGTTTTCCCATGGTGATGAGTTTTCAGTTGAGGGAAAAGTTGTCAGATGCAAGGAGTGTAAAGTTGCAAAGTGGTGCAACTTTCATTCTCCAAATTGTACAACCAAACAGACAGTTCCAACACATCTAGATGGGCATTTTTATGTTAGGTATGGTCCTCCTTTGCACCCAAATACGCCGAATCACTCTGAGCTACATTGGACCGACAATTTCCCTTAAGAGTTCAAAGTGCTAAAAGGAAAAAATCTTTGACGGACTGTTACTCCAAAACCGTGATGCTTACAGAATCTCCATCTGAGGCTATGGGATCTTATTGGGACCATCTACAATAACCTCTCTCATTTTTTGCTATCTCGGAGGCATTTTCCCGTGGTGATGAGTTTTCAGTTGAGGGAAAAGTTGCCAGATGCAAGCAGTGTAAAGTTGCAAAGTGGTGCAAATTTCATTCTCCAACTCATACGACCAAACGGACTATTCCAACACGTCTGTATGAGTATTTTTACTCTAGGTCAGTCCTCTTTTGCACCCAAATACACTGAATCACTCTGAGCTACATTGAACCGGTGATTTCCCTTAAGAGTCCAAAGTGCTAAAAGGAAGCAATCTTTGACGAACTATTACTCCAAAACTGTAAGGTTTACAGAATCTTCATCTGAGGCTATGGGATCATGTTGGGACCATCTACAATAACCTCTCTTAGTTTTTTCTATCTCGGAGGCATTTTCCCGTGGTGATGAGTTTTCAGTTGAGGGAAAAGTTGTCAGATGCAAGCAATGTAAAGTTGCAAAGTGATGCAAATTTTATTCTCCAACTCGTACGACCAAATGAACTATTCCAAAATATCCAGATGGGTACGTTTATGCTAGGTATGGTCCTCTTTTGCACCTAATACGTTGAATCACTTTGAGCTACATTGGTCTGGCAATTTCCCTTAAGAGTCCCAAGTGTTAAAAGACAACAATCTTTGATGGATTGTTACTCGAAAACCGTGATTCTTACAGACTCTTCGTCTGAGGATATGCAATCATGTTGGGACCATCTATAATAACCTCTCTCGGTTTTTGCTATCTCAGAGGCATTTTCCTGTGGTGATGAGTTTTCAGTTGAGGGAAAATTTGCCAGATGCAAGCAGTGTAAAGTTGCAAAGTGGTGCAACTTTCATTCTCCAACTCATACAACCAAATGGATTTTTCCAACACATCCAGATGGGTACATTTATGCTAGGTATGGTCCTCTTTTGCACCCAAATATGCCGAATCACTCTGAGCTACATTGGATCGGCGATTTCCCTTAAGAGTCCAAAGTGCTAAAAGGCAGCAATCTTCGAAGGGATATTTCTTGAAAACCGTGATATTTACAGACTCTCGTTTGAGGATATGGGATCATTTTGGGACCATCTACAATAACCTCTCTCATTTTTTTCTATCTTAGAGGCGTTTTCCCATGGTGATGAGTTTTCAATTGAGGGAAAAGTTGTCAAATGCAAGTAGTATAAAGTTGCAAAGTGGTGAAACTTTCATTCTCCAACTCGTACAACCAAATGGAATGTTCCAACATGTCTAGATGGGTACGTTTACACTAGAGATGGTCCTCTTTTGCACCCAAATACGCCAAATCACTCTAAGCTACATTGGACCGATGATTTCCCTTAAGAGTCCAAAGTGTTGAAAGGCCATACCATCTATTGTACGGTCTGTAGTTGGATGGCATGGCCATGGTAGATGTTATTAGGACTGTATAAGGTGAATATGTAGGTTTAAAGAGCTATAAAGTTTTGTAGTTGAGTTGGTGAGTTGCTATGCATGGCAAAAATGAGTGAAATTAGGTGAAAAATGGTGGTTACAACATGCTAATGTCAATGAAATGTGGGGGCAGAAATATTTAAGGTTGGATCAAGCTTTTGCAAGTCCTAATAGACGTGTTTGATGAGTTTATAGGGTGTGGCAAGGTTTGGGGAGTGAAGTTGCACCCAAGTTTGGTTTTGACGATCAAATTGGAGTTTAAATCATCTTTAATTATAATTGTGTTGTTTAAAGCCACCTAGCTCTTGCATAAGAAAACTATTACCCAATCAAATTGAACATCATGCACACCCAAATACCTTGTTTCCACTTTGCTAGATCAAAGAATAAATTACATGGGAAATGAATTTCACATGAACTTTTTACATTTTTGTTTTTGGAAAAAACGGCAAGCCACTGTAATTTATTATATATAAATAGGAGATATTACAAAACCTGGTTCAAATGAGCATACCGACAGGAAAGAACCAGGAAGAAAACCTTTGGTTGTAAACATACCCTTTATACAATGCCAGACATTTGACCTGTATTTCAAAAAACATCACTGGATATAGATTATGCCTATACACAATTATGACCTTGTTACATTATTTCACATTTCAAATTTCAAATTTTACAAAATTTGCCTATTGGAGGCATTCAGGGTATAGTCTTCCACAAGAGTAGTATGTTGATGTTCTAGAGTGACAAGCACCTGTACAAACCATCAAGGTAGCAGTTAAACTACATACAATAGAAAAGATGCTTAGAATAACCAATCTATATTATTCTAATATGTCGCATACCTCTCCGAAAGGATCAAAGCTGCCTATTGTTGCAACAAGTCCATGATCAATCATGCTAGGAATATCGCAAAAATTTTCAAATGATAAATCTATATTGTCACAACAAAAAAGATGCTTAGACTAACAAATCTATATTAATCTAAACAACCTGACTGATGATGAATTGGTAATGCAAACTATAAAAGATGCTTAGAATAACCAATCTATATTATTCTAAATGACCTAACTGATGATGAGATGGTAATGCAAACTATAAAAGATGCTTTGAATAACCAATCTATATTATTGTAATATGTTGCATACCTCTCTGAAAGGATCAAAGTTGGCTATTCTTGTAGTAGGTCCATGATCAATCGTTCCAAAATAATCCCCAAAAAATATCACTATTAAAGACACCTGCATTGCAATAGTATACAAAATATCAGTATTAAATAAAGAACACTAATGAACTTAAGCATAGTGAACCTAAGCATTGTACCTTCCATTCTTGAATATGCTATACAAGTGTGCCTGAAGGGTCATCTCTTTGCTTAAGAGTATCCAATATTTCTTCATCATCAACATTACTAAGTGTCCATAGTTTTTTTGTCTTTGGTTTGGCATGATGCTTCAACAAATTAACATTTGTTGCTATAACAAGGTGTGAATACATGAGAACAATTTTGTGTTTCTCATAGTCTTCAAATGTAGGTATGCCATTCTTTCTAATCATGTATGTTCACAACCAAGTTCTTGCAACCACAACTGAACCTGTAGGACACACAAACCCATCATCATATTCCATCGATTGTGTTAGCTTGTGCTTTACCCACACACATCGAGCCAACCAATATTTTGATCTCTCTTCATTCCCCTGCGGCGCAACAACTGCAAAAACATGTCCTGGCTGTAGTAGATCTGAAATCCGGTTGTAATCAAGTGAGCTTTCCATTATGTTCTTTGTCATGGATATAGTTTGAGATAAAGGATTTAGATACTGTGGAACCCATGTATCCACCCACTCACTTGACTCACATTGATCCCACTCTTACTGAATACAACTTTGACAAAAACAAGCCAACTGTCATGTCCAAATGGTCCATGTGCTTGCATCTGAGCTTTGAAATGAATGCATCTTTGAAGAATCTTTGATTGTATGACAATCCAATCTGCCTCCCACTATACCCTCCTCAACCAACCAAAAGAATCTATGCACTATTGAATCAAGTGTCCCTCCCTATGACAATGCTGAACTACACCAATCAACAATAGAATGTGCATCACTGAATTTTGCTCCTGAAATCTTCAATTGCTCCTTAACTAGAGCTCTCTTTACACATGCACCTGCTCCATCATGCTCCCCTTTCCCATGCCCAGCTTAAAAAAAACTCCAAATATTAGGTGCACCCCTGTCTACATGCATTCTACTCAACCAATAAAACATACGAGCATTCTTCAATTGCCCTGTGCAGTTATCTGACCAAATGAGATGTCAGCCCAGTGCTATATCATGCTCCTACAAGAACTCAAAAAAAATCTCGAAACAATGTTGGACATACTCGGACGAGTGAGATCTATCATCACTCATATAAAAATGATACTCTATGATTATCTTTCGATCCTCCTCTGTACTATCAGGTGCATGTCTAAATGTTATGTGGACAAAAAGAGCAATCTAAATGGAATTATAATATATTAGATTGTTCCTCATTTTGTGGTTGCAATGTGTAGTTTTCTACAAAATCAACCACTGATATAATAGTGCCAATCGGAAAAGAGTCCTTACATATCCTGAATTGTTGATCCAACGATTGAGACCTATGACTATTCTTTGCATACTTGTAGAAAGTATTGTCCTTAAAATTTGAAATAAAATCTAAAAAATTGCATTCTTTTGTAACCAACTCGCATCTAGAACCTTCACCTCCACTTTGCAAAGTATATTTGACTATCTCATATCTCTTTTTCTCAACAAGATTCTTTCCAAATTCATGTTCGGAACCCTCATGAAAACATTGAACAAACTTTGACAAGCCACCACATTATGAGCACTTCACATTTAAACAATCATTTCTATAGAAAAAGGAACCATCATCTCTAGAACATAAAAATAGATCTAGCAAGTCCCTTCATGATTTCAAAAGAAGCATTGCACCACACTCCTACAACATTTCATTAGTATGCAAAGTAGAACGGATATAGCATAATAGTTCATGGCACATTGAAAACTCCACATGGTATTTGCAACAACAAGTATTACGAATCTTAAGAGGCACACAATAAAATGGCTTCAAACCTTCAAAATTCCTTTGCGAGATTTCCATATTTGGATGTGTTTCAATAAATTTGTTGAACAAAATTGTTTGGCTTGATTCCAAGAAATGTTTAGGATGCGGTGTACGGTCTCGATTTCTAATTCTTAACTTTAAAACATCCTTTGCATTGGGTGATACTCTAGAGTTATCATGCCAAAATTGTTGAATTACCTGCTTTACATTATCGGTTAGTTTATTATCAACATGTGGAAGCCTCTCTAAAAAATCCCATGTATCATTTGGAAGAGGATCATCTATTCTTTCTCTTCTTGCAAGTGCTCTATCCAAAGTTTTACGATTAATGTCAAAATCAATACAAGTTTTTCTCATAAAGCGAGCCTTTTTCAATTGATGGCTTACTAGGGAAGTTGTAATGACTCTCCGAGTAGCTCTCTTATCTTTTTCCTTGTTATTTTTTCCAGGAGATTTGAGAGCATTAAAAATATTTTTGACAACAATAGAATTTTTTTCGGTCTTCTTGTTCACATGAATCTTCAATTTGGCTAGCAAAGGTCTCATCTTTTGCATCTTTAGCAATTGTACAAAAAAATGGCATTGCTCGGTCAATGTCTTATCGCTAAAATATTGGTTGAAAAGTCTTCTAGCCCACAACCAAACAGTTCGTGTTGACCTATTGCCTTCAAAATTGTTTATAATGTTATCATCAATTTCAACTAACCATTTAGGGGTCCTTGAAGGTCTTGAATTTGGAATATGTCTTTATTCCACACAAGGTTCTTCATTTCTCATGTAATTTGGTGAAACATAATTTACACTTGCTTCAATATTATGTTCAACATCTTCATTTCCAACATTTTCACCTTGAAAATTTTCAATATCAATTTGAATAGTTTCATTCCCAATTTCAATATCATGCTCAACATCTTCAATTCCAACATTTTCACCTTGAACATTTTCATTCCCAATTTGAATATCATGTTCAACATCTTCAATTCCAACATTTTCACCTTGAACATTTTCAATATCAATTTGAACATTTTCACCTTGAACATATTCAATTTCCTCTTCACTTGAAAGACCATAGGGCTCAGGTTCACCAATATTTACAATACCTTGTCTTTTCTTCCTATGACCTTATCTATCTCTTTGTCTATATTCTTCAATTTTTTGTTTTGTAAGCTTTCTCTTATGTTTTTGCTTTCGACGACTGCTACTCCCCATTATACCTCATAAAAGATGCTAAAAAATCATTCCTTATGACAAATTTGAGTACAAGATGCTCCAAAAAGTTGATCTTTGTCTCTTCCTATCTGAAATCGTGCATTTTTCGCCTACACAGTGCTGCAAATAGAATGTAGGGTCCATTGGAATGCACAAAAATGGTCCACATGGGTTTTTTCTATGGCCCACAAATTCGATATCCGATACAATCGGATATGTGATATAGAAAACATTTTATAATATTTTACAACGGTAAGATTTTAGCTCTACACATCGGAGTTTCAAAAATCAGATATCCAATTTGTGCCCACATAGTCCTAAGGGTTACTGAGAGAGAGAGAGAGAGAGAGAGAGAGAGAGGGAGAGAGGGAGGGAGAGGGAGAGAGAGGGAGAGGGTTACTGGTAGAGAGAGAGAGAGAGAGAGAGAGGGAGAGGAGATGGAGAGAGAGAGAGAGGAGAGGAGAGGGAGAGTGGGAGGGGAGAGGGAGAGATGGAGAGAGAGAGAGCGGGAAGGACAAGGAGAGAGAGGGAGAGGGATAGTGGGAGAGGAGAGGGAGGAGGAGAGGAAGGAGAGGAGAGGGAAGGGAGGAGGAGGAGGAGGAGGCAGAGAGAGAGAGGGAAGGAGAGAGAGAGGAGAGGAGAGGAGAGGGAGAGGAGAAGGAGAGTGGAGAGGAGAGAGGAGATGGAGAGAGGGAGAGATAGAGGGTTTAGGTTTGAGGGAGAGATGGAGATGGAGAGAGAGAGAGGGAGAGATGGAGAGTAGGAGGGAGAGATGGAGAGTGGGAGAGAGGGTAAGAGAGAGGGAGAGAGGGAGAGAGAGGGTTTAGGTTGAGGCAGAGAGGAGATTGAGAGAGGAGGAGGTAGAGAGAGGAGGAGAGGAGGAGGAGAGAGAGAGGGAGAGCGGGAGATGAGATGGAGAAAGCGGAGAGGAGGAGGAGAGGGAGAGAGAGGGCTCTAGGGCTGAGGAGAGGAGAGAGGAGGAGAGAGGCCTAGGGCTGAGGAGAGAGGAGAGGAGATGGAGAGGGGAGACGGAGATGGGAGAGAGAGAGAGAGATTGAGAGATGGATAGAGGAGAGAGAGGAGAGGGAGAGAGAGGAGAGGAGAGGAGAGGCGGAGTGAGGAGAGAGGAGGAGAGGAGGAGTGAGAGGAGAGGAGAGGAGAGTGAGAGGGAGAGGAGAAAGAGAGGGAGAGAGAGAGAAGGCTTAGGTCGAGGAGAGAGGGAGAGGAGACTGAAAAGAGGAGAGAGGGAGAGAGGAGAGAGATAGGCTTTAGGTTGACTGAGAGAGAGGGAGAGGGAGAGGGGAGAGTGGAGAGTGAGAGGGATATTGGGAGAGTGAGAGGAGGAGAGGGAGAGAGAGAGAGAGAGGGAAGGATAGGAGAGAGAGGAGAGGAGAGGGGAGAGGGAGAGGGAGAGTGGGAGGAGAGCAGAGGAGAGGAGAAAGGAGAGTGGAGAGGGAGAGGAGACAGAGAGAGAGGCTGAGGCTGAGGAGAGAGTGAGAGGAGAGAGAGAGAGAGATATGGAGAGTGGGGGGAGAGAGGGAGAGAGAGAGAGGGTTTAGGGTTGAGGGAGAGAGGGAGAGGGAGAGAGGTAGAGTGGGAGATTGAGAGAGGGAGAGTGGGAGAGTGAGAGAGGGAGAGGGAGAGTGGGAGAGTTGGAGAGTGAGAGGGACAAAGGGAGAGTGGGAGAGGGACAAAGGAAGATGGAGAGAGAGAGAGAGAGGGAAAGAGATAATATTTAAATATTTTTTATATATTAGTAATATATATATATTTAAATATTTATAGATTAACTAAAATATTTAAATAATATTTAAATATTATACATAATTCGGTAAGAGATTATCAGAAATTGTATATTATATATTACATTATAAACTATATTGTATATTATATATATTAAACTATAAACTTTATTGCATTTTTGAAATCATATATTAAAAATTGTATAAATTTTTTAAAACTCATATCTAAAACATATCGATATCGGATTCAAATCGGATATCCGAATTGATGACACATAATTTAATGCCTAGGGTAGGATCGGGCTTGCTTTGGAATTTGGTTCAGACTTGCCAATCCTAAGAAGTCAACACGAAAAAACGTGTTTAACAACTTACCTTGCTTTTCTAGACTTCGCTCATGTGGCTGACGACTTTTATTTTAGCCAAAATTGATGAAACAAAAAGGGTTTGTAAAGGAGCTTCTCATCTTTCTACCAATATAAATTATACTTTACTTTGAATCTAATAAATAATTATTATTCATTTTCTATTAGAATTACGACTAAAGTCCTAATTGATAGCCTGATAGAAAAATATCTATAGCTTTCAAACGGTATCACATTTTTTGAATCCAAAACATGTGTCACATTCTATGCTTGGCATACTATAGGATTAAAAAAAAAATCATGAAGTTTTGACCAAGTTAAGGTGGTGAGACATACGAGTTTTTATATTTTTAAAAATTTGTAATAAAAAATTCATAATTAATTGTTTAATTGAAAAAAAATTACAAAAATATGCATCACATCCAGACATGAGTTTTTTACTTATATCTAAAATCTTGTAAAACAATATTATCATTTTATTATGGTTAGGGTGCTCAGACAAACACCTACTTCTTATTTTTTCCCTGAAATTTAAATACTATTGTATTGAAATTTCAATTTTTCACCAAATAGATATTTTTTTCACAAAAATTAACCTAGTAGTTTAGAAACTACATTCAATTCTCCACAGATTCTATTTTTACATATTTTTGAAATAATATAGATAGCTTATTCAAATTTTTACGTCAAGTTGCCTAACTCTGATTTTTTTGAATTTTCATTGCCACTTAAGGGCCTATTTTTTTCCATGACAATCCTGCACATACCCAAATACCAGATCTTGTTAGCAATATATTCTAACTTCCAATTTTGAATTTTATGATCTCGACATGCATTAATTAAAATCAATGAATCTCCTTCAACTTGAATCATTGGGAGCTTGAAATTAATGACTAATTTCAAACCTTGCAAAAGAGCTTGTGCTTTTGTAGCATTGTTAGTCCTAGTTAACAATTTGAAAGATTTAGCACATAAAACTAACCCTTTATGATCTCTTATAACCACCCCTACTCCAGATAAACTTGGGTTCCCCCTAGAGGCTCCATCTATATTCAATTTAAAGATGCCAATAGGAGGAGGGAGCCAAACAATGGAAGCTCTCTTTACTTTTTGAGTAAATTGATGGAGATTACCTTTGAAAGGTAGACATAAGTATGACCAAGAAAACAACATCTTTGAATCCCAATAAAAAAATACCGAACCAACATGTTTAGCTTTACACAAATATGCGTTTACAGTTTCAGATATTGCCCTTTCCAATGATAACAACATCTAATCAATATTCAATTTCTCATTCCTAAAAAATGAATCTATTTCTTGCCCACCAAATAGACCATAAAACTGAAGAGGGTATAATACACCAGATACTTGCAAAAAAGGAAGAATTATACAACTGAGGCCAACTGGTAAATAATTTCCAAATAGTATTTGGAAAAACTGTCTGCTAATTCATTTTAGCTACAACAAACAACCAACAAACCTGTGCTACTGGACACAAAAGGAAAAGATGATTGGTATCTTCTAGCTCTTGATCACAAAGCACACACTTAAAAGGATTCACACAAAAATAATAAACCATGAGCAATTTGTCTAATGCGATGAATCCCTATCTATTGATCTTAATATAATTTATTTAAACTATTGATTCTCAATGGGGGTTTATCACATTAAGAGGCTTTAAACTTAACAACCTCATATACAATGAAACAACTTGGTGAACTCATATGCAATAAATTTTCACTATGAACTTAGATACCATTATAAAGGAAAATTAAGTTTTAACTTGCAATCCAGATTATGAATTTATATTAATTTAGGTTTTAATTAACTATCTCAGTGATAAATTGATATTAATTTAGGTTTTAATTAACTACCTCAATTACAAATTTATGGGAAATTTAGGCTTTAATTGGCTACCTCAATTACATACTTATGAGGAAATTGTATTACAGTTCACCAAATTAATTACCAATTTTAAGGAAATTTATGTTTTATTTTGCCACCTCAATTACAATTTATTGAGAAGCCAAGGTTCTAATTTGCTAAATTGATTAAAAACTTTGGTTTTATAATTGTCCATATTTTTTGTTAAATTATGTTTTAATATAAAAAAAGTCATCCACTCTATCTTTAAGGTCAATTTTGAAAAACAATTGTGAAGGGGATTATGCCTCTATATACAAGATTCACAAGGATTTCTCTAAAATTTGCTAAGAACTAGTTCTTAAAGTATACCCTACATTTGGTTTACTTTGAGCATTTGAAATACTACTTTCCATGATGATTGATTGTTTAACTTTGACATGGATTCTCATAGTAGTTCACATGAAAATCAAAGTAGGGGTAAAATATAATGGTGAAAATTACATACCCATGTTTTAAGACCACTTCGATTAAAGTGTCTTTTAAGTTAAAACAAATGTATAAATGACATATTCTTACATGAAAATTTGGCTCATGACCTTATCCTAATTTGTACCCATCATTACTCATTCTTGTGAACCACTCTTGATCCCTAGATTTCCCATTTGTCACCTTGGATTGGATATATGGTGTGGAATTGACCTCGGTCATTTTTGCACATGTAATCCTAAATCTCAAACTTAAAAAATTTAAATTTAAACCTTGTCAACCTTTTTCATTAGCCATTGCAAGCTCATTCAACACATGCTTGTGTGGATTTGTGTTCATTGTATCTAAGGACTATCATTTTTCATTTTGAAATCATTGGGGAGTTCATAAAAGCATTAGCATATAGCATTAACAAAGCATATGTTAACAAAGATCATCTTATGTATCCTTTCATGTTTACATGTTATCTTTGATCGTAGTTCTAAAGTCATTGAATTGATTTACTTATATACTTGACTAGAAGAGAATAAATTTTTGCCTACCAAATTCCCCAACTAAATTTTTATATATCCAAACCTAAATACCATAAACTAAAATAGATCTATTACAATCATTAATTATCTATATATTCACATCTGCAAGTTAAAATTTAATTCTATAAATTTAATTAATATTAAATTTAATTTATTTAATAAATTTAAACTTTATTCTCCATTTATTTCAATCCCAGAAAACTAAAACATTTATGTAAGGTATGTTTAGTTCTTTTAAAAGAAAGGTTGATTCTTAATTTCACCCGTTTTTAGAGCTTCAAATGATTGGAGGTTTTCTACGATGTTAAATTTAGTAAGAAATTATACATGAAATAACTTGCAGAAAAAGATAGCCAAATGATGTCTTCCGTACGCGCGTGCTGGAAAAGTATACTAATTTGCTAAAAAGGGGGGAACGTACGACTTTACTAGCGAAGGTAGAATCTACAAAATGGCAGTGCGTAGAAACAAACAAAATGTGTTATTAAAATGACACCCTACAAACAAACAAAATGTACAAAAATATTTGTTGAGGGAGGTAAGCTTTTACACATGTTTTTGTTTGTTGGGAAGTTTATGATTATTGTTGAATAGTTGTAGATATAAATATTTATAATTTATCGTAGAATGATTAGTCAAAATTTTAAAGATTATGATTGCGAAGAAATTATTTATACACAAGCGAACATCAATGACATGGTGTGTGATAGCATGATAATTGATCTTAGTTTCTCAATGGAAATTGTATTAAAAACAAAGGTATATCAAAAGTATTAAGATAAGACAAACACTTGTTTAGATACACATTTTCATGATCACAATCAATGTAATAACAATGAAAGAGTGTTTTTTTCTGGGTTAGCTATGTAAGATTTGTTTGCATCTTACACAATTTAATCCAAAAAAAACAATATTTCATTGATATGGACAGTGGAAATCTAATGTCTTTGAATGTAATAACATTGAAACAACTTCTAGAGCATCCTTAGAACAAGGACATGAAACAGATATGATGACATCGAAAATATCATATATATAGATATATTTTTCTTCATAAAAAGATAATTCATGGTTATGATGCACTACCATCACCACATGTCCAACCAGAGCATCTAAAGAGATACTTCCAAAGGGGCATGGTTTTTTATTATATGTCTTTGTGGTCCCATTGACATTTGTTATATATTATATTACCATTGTTGGTTATTTTAACTGTTTATCATTGTCACGTATGATTTCTATGTCACATGCTTTCACTTGATTTTTCCACTTGGCGAAAATATATTGGTGTGTTTTGCAAGTTTCATGTGATTATACTTGTTGTTCTTAGAGGGAAAATGTGGAGGAATATTATCAACAAAATTTTCACCACATAGATAAGTAGCTTTTAGGTAGGCATTTTCTCTCACTCTGACATTTCCATATCATATTTGTTTACTTGGTTTTACAAATTACAACATCAAGTTCACATTCACGATTATGTTTTAGCCACATTTTTTTCTCCTCCTTGATTTATGTGTACTCATTTATAGTATGCATAATTTGAAGGGACGCATTATCTACTAATTCTCTTTTTCAATTTATGCACAACCTAACAAGTGACTTTGTAGTTTTAGTTGCTTAGATTCTCTAAATTTTTTTTAAAAATGATATCCTTTTTAGTATATCATATACTTTTTTCATGTATGCACAACTTGTTTGTACACACAACAAAGTGGGGGGAAATTTTGGAATTTTTTTTACATAGCTTATAATTTTTACCCTTTTTATTTTATACAACTTTGGTTCAATGCTTTTGATGCATGATTTTAGCATATAGTTTTTTAGTGCATTCACTAACCCAAGACCCAATTCATCTTTTTGTCATGTCACATTTCTTATTGATGAAAATTAGGTGCCACCTCTATTTAGTCAAAACCATCATTTCCTTAGTTAAATTGAGTTAACTCGCACCTCCTAATTGGGAGTGATTGAGAAACTCACGACCTCTTGGAAATTTCATCTCCTTTATTCATTCTTCCAAGAGGTATATTTATTGGTATTTCATCTATCAATTTGGTGGCTGATTTTAACCATTTGTTCATCTATATTAGAATAGCTAGTTTATTTTTATTCTACAATATTTTGTCTATGTGCTTGCAGATATTGTAGCATTCTACTTTCAACCCTTGATCATGCATTAAAGAGGTTTATTTTTATTTATTTTATATATGAATTTGGTGGTTTATTTTAATCATTTGATCATTTATATTGGAATACCTAGTTTATTTGCATTATGTAATATTTTGTCCATGTGATTAGAGTTATTGAAACATTCTACTTTCACCTAGATGTTAGGATCATGTGACCATTATATTCCTGTCAAATATTACATAGTATCAAAGCTAAGTGGTGTATGGATCTTATTCATGTCCACTAAGGATAAAGGATTTGGTTAGGACTAGGATGATATTCACCTTGCAATCCATGGATTGTTGTACTTCATTTTATTAATTCAATAGTTGATTAATTATGTGTACATCTCTGAGGATCGTGACAAGGACCAACTTGGAGGTCCATATGATTAATTATTATTCTCTAGGTGACTTGAAATATCTAAGGGGCATAATGTGGGAGGAAGCATTGTTAGGTATCATTGGACACTTGGTATGAATTAGAAGGGACCTATTCCTATAAATGGTGTTGTAAGGGTGTAAGAGATTATCTATGATGATATGTTATAATATTTTTGTCATTTTTTAGATTTAGGGAGCTATCTTTTTTTGATAGTGGGTTATTTTTGTTGTCTAGTGAAGTTAGACAACCAAGTTCATTAAAAAATTCTTCAATCTTATAGAAAGATGCTTGTAAATCACATTCATATGGAAAATGAATATTTTGCATGTAGACTACTTTTTAATGGGTTGAGTTTCTATTATATGGTGTCTTGTATTAAATTTATCTATAAATTGGAGTCTTGGGATAGTTGTTTGTATGAGAAGTTTGTAGGTACACAAGTGCTAATGAAATTTTGTTGAAATTAAGAGAGAAGTGTGTTGCACATATATATGCAATATTCTTTTGTAAAGGTTAATAAATAGTTAGGCCTCTCTTTGTTGGTGGATTTTTCCCAAAAGGGGTTCTCCATGTGAATATGGAGTTTTGTAATCTTTTCTATGGTTTATTGATTTTATGTGCTTTTTGTTTCCATTATCATATTTGGTTAATATATGAACATTAAAATCCATACATAAATTTAATATTTTTGTTGCAATAATTCACTCTATTTTCAATAGGTTTCACTTTGTTGCTTCACACTAAGAGTTTAAATTTAGTGATTCCTAGGCTAGATAAAAGTCAAAAATCATATTTAGAGAGGTTGAAGTACCAAGGTGTGCCTTTTGTATCACCCATTTTGGATAGGTAGAGGATTTTTTAAATATATTTAGGTTGTATATTTTTAAAATTATTTATAGATTACATTTTTTTGGGGTAGTTTTGAGTGAAATAGAAAACATTACTTTTGGCACACATCAAAATCCTAGGGATGATTGTCAATAATCCACTTTGGTTGAGTCTTTAGAAAAAGTTAAAAATATCCCTAAGCACATTAAATAACACCATACAATTTCCTACACAGGTGTAAATACTACACAATTCTAACTTTTTAATTTTAGAAAAAAAAGTATATTTTTTTAAAATTAAAATTAAAATATTTTTAAGCACTTTATGAATTTTAAAAAGTATATGAGAGGGGTACAAAAACCCCATCCCCTCCAATACCACCCCTATTATGTAGGTGGTCATAAGATTGGTATGGGTAGGGCCCTCCCTTGCCAACCTACAAAGTAGTATGCCCATTTCCAATAGTCCGAACCTAATTAAAAAATCCAATCATATTTCAATTTTTTTGGTGTCCTTGATTTTTGAACAACCACCATAGTGGTACCCCTTTGCAACCTATACACCACCTACACCCTACCCAAACTCAACCTCTATTGGTGAAACCATCATTTTATGATTAGAGTGTCACCCAATGGCCACCAAGGGCAAGGATCCCTCTCCATATACATTTTTAATTTTATAGTCCAACTTTGGAGTAGCTTTTCTCAACCGTTAGAGGGTTTTTTAATATAAGTTTGTAAATGGGTTTTTTTTATGTACTTTAGAATGATGTAAACAAATTCTTATCATGAGTATTATTCATTTTATTAGATAATTTTTTATATAGTTCTCATTTTGAGAACCTTGAAGAGTCATAATTCTTTGAAACAAACTTCTTTTATGGTCCCATTTTTTAAAGTATACATTTTCAATGTAATTTCAATGATGTTCACTTATTTTTATTCTATTCTAGAACTCAAATTCTAGCAAATTTCTTTTTTTTTTGGACACTATGAAAACCTAAAAAACATAACAAACATTGTAATCACACTATTTTATAAAGTGTCACACATTCTATTTATTGGGGGTGTCTTAATTAATTTCATTTGGGAGATTTATTCAACAATGTGCTTAATTATAAATAGTCATTTCTATAATTATCTATGGGGGACCTTATGTATAGGAATTTTGTACATATGAACTAAAATAAAGTTTCAAGTTGGGGGAATTCATTTGATTGATCCTTATTGACTAATCTAGTTGCTTTTTTATCATGTATTCTAAATTCTATGCACACTATTTTGTTAAAGGTGGGTTGGAGCCTTATTAAAAATACTCAGGATATGTGCAACATTATGAAAGATGAATATCTAAACAACATTCAGTTGAGTAGGGTTCTTATTGAAATTGGTATTCCTAAAGGTTTGTTGATATGGAACAATTTCCTAAAATCTCGAAGTCTCCTACAAACTGGCCTTAAGTGGAAATTGGGGAATGGCAATCTAATCACTTTTTATGATGCACCTATACTATGGACCAATCTTTTATTAGCCACCAAAATTTTAGAGGACTATTTATCTCCAATCATTGTTTCAAAACCACTGAATTGATCTATTTAGAAACTTGAATTAAGTCTAATCATATATGTTAAAAGTTTGATCTTATTAAACTCTAAAGTGGATCACGCCATTTTCAACTTTCTTCAACTGTCATTTCTCCACTTATCAAATATTTACATAAATTTATATGATCGAATACAAATATTTTCACCTGATTGAAAACTAAAAACTACAACTCCAAAATTAAAGTCACTAAAGTGCAATCAAATCACATAAGATACAATGAAGTCAAATTTATGTTTATGAACAAAAGCATGTTCTAAAAAGATGTTTGGAAATATCATGGTTGTGAATCAAACACTAGGTTTGCTAAAATGTGCTCAATGATTATGAGATGTTCATAAATTCCATGTGGTGCTAATCTTTCCCAACACGCATGTTTTTTCTTAGAATATTTTGTCTCTAACACAATTTGCTTCTACAAAATGTATTAAAGTCGTTCTTTCCCCTTGTTTTTTCAAGTGACTTTTCCCCCACGACATCATTTTCCCATCCTTTTCTACGAGTTATTTCATGTTTAATTTCGCAGCAATAACTAAATTTAACATCTCATAAAACCTCCAATTGTTCGAAGCCCTAAAAATGTGTGTGAAATTAAGAATTAACCTTTACAATGTTCTCGTTCTTTTAAAGGGGATAAACATATCTTCCACAAATGTTTTAGTTTAGATTAACTAAATAATTACAAGAAATAAAAGACTTTAAGATTTTAAAAATTTGAATGATATAAATATAATATTTAATTAGATTTATGAAATTGATTTTTGATTTGTGAAAGTAAATAGGTAAAGAATTAATTATTGTGATTAATGTATTTTGGTTTATTGTACTTGTGTTTGAAGTGGGGTGATGTCTATAGACAATGTTGGAGAATATTTTAGGGAAAGAGTTATTCTCTTTTGGTCATTTGTCTTTAAATAGACAAATTCAATGACTTTGGAACAATTATCAAATACAAGAAGTAAACATGTAGAGATGTCAAAGATGATGTATTATGATATATGCTCCAATAATGTTATTGTAGATGTATCATGAAGGCTCTAAAGTTAGTGATTGAATACAAGAAGTAAAAATGTAGAGATGCCAAAGATGATGCATGATGATATTGTAGAGGGGGACCGACCACTCAACGACTCTAGGTCACAGAGAGCTGAGAGTTGAAGGCTGCCCTAATCTACCTCAACCGTGCAAGTGTTTAATGTCAAGGATAGAGAATGAAGAGCACTCTTAGTGCTTTTGTCACTCTACTAACCTGAGAGTTTTGATGGGGCTAAACAAGCAAGCTTTTGGGACTCGAACTATACCTTGGATAATTCTCTACCATAGGACAACAATGTAGGTTAGGGACGACAACACAATGCGTTGGCGTCTCACAGGTGCGCTAGCGTTTGTATGGACAGAAAGTGCAAAAGTACAATAAAAGTATCAAAAATCTATTGACAGCTTAACAAATGGAGTCTAAAGTGATGCCTAAAGTGGAAAGTGATAGAATGATAGAAATAACAAGAGAAATGACTATGAAACAATAAGAACGAGAAAAGAGAGAATATAACTCATGAAGAGTCCAGTTTGCCAGCAAGCTCCACATGAACACGTACGTACACACATCCAAGAGAGGAAAAATATTGGGGCTATATAGGGGTTTGTCGCAGTCAAACCCTCACTTTGGTGTTTTCACCTCCATGGACAACCAAATAGAGAGATAGATAAAAAGAGTGATAAAAAAAATATTGCTAGAATGGAAATGAAATTGAATACTACAAGATACACTATGCTACCCAAATCCAACAACAAAGTAATGAAACAAAATAATTAACATCCTCAACCAAAGGAACTCAAGGCCAATGGGAGATGAATGCAAGCCGCAGCTATGGTAGTGTCGACGTAGCCACTACAACGCTAAAAGCGGTCTCACAAGACACCAAGTTACAACTTTTGTGATAGATGTATAGGATGTTGTGATATTTGGAAGAGTTCATAGTGCAACGAGTACCTCAAATGTATGAGAAAGTGTGAAGATGATCAAATCAGTGTGTAGGAGATCAAGAATTGCTAAAGAGATGGATTGAATGAGAAAGATAGCCATTTTAAGATGAAATGGGAGGGAAAGAGTCGTATAAGCGCAAGCGCTTTAGGATTCATCGCCAATGGATAATGTAACACCTCTGCAGATTCCAAAGGCATGAATCCTATCAAGATGGCAGCACGTCACATAGAAGTTCGAATGTCACACGTGCATCCCTGACAAAAATTCCCCCACCGACACTAAAAACAAGTGCCAAGTGGATGGGGTACAAAATGAGGACGTGGAATTACTTTGTCAGATTTGATTTTTCTAAGGTGGAGAGTGTAAAAGGGGAATTTGCAAGAGGGGTGCAAATTCGCTCCTATACAGATATATGTTCCAATAATGTTATTGTAGATGTATCATGAATTCTCTATGAATTTTTTTTTCTAACCCCCTAATGATCTCAAAATGAATAATGGTAGTTCTTAGATACAAAGCATACCATACAAATCCATGCAAACATGCACTAAGTGAGATCACAACCATTAGTTAAAAATGTGATCAGGACCAAGGTCAATTTTGTACCTCAAATATGATCTAACTTCATCTTATGTTTCTTGATTTTTTTCTTAAGTTGGAGTAATCTTTGGCTCCATTATGATGTTTTTCTAGGTAGCAAAATGTATAAATATGTCTTTCTTGGAGAAATTTACTTCTAATACTTCCTATTCTATTTTGTACAAAGAGGAACAATATTTTTTTAGATACAAGCTTCCACACAAGCAGTCGGGATATAAAATTTTACTTTCTAGTTACCAAAACCCAAGATAATGTGAATTGTGCATCTTATTCTTGTTGTCATTTTTTCATACACCAAACTATAATTTTAACACAAATTATGGCTAAGAGGTCACATGGCTCCAAGCTTCTTGCTTCTTATTTCATTAGGAGTTAAATGTTAATACCCTTTCGAATCTCATCAATGATTGAATTTCCCTCTAGTCTAGTTACAAAATAGTTTGGGTAGATGATCACAACAAATCTCAAATAACAACCATAATGATCAACATGAAGAGCCCCATGAATTAATTTGCACTTAAGACCAATATCAACTATAAAAAATAATTGTAAATGAGAAAAATCAATTGCTTTTTCAAAGTAATTTTACTATTAACTTTAAGCAATAATATTTTAATGGGTAACTAGCATGAATACACTATTCTACAACATTCCTTAATATCAATAAAACAATAAAATAATTTTATTTAGAGGGATTCCAACATACTAGGTGAATGCATTCTCTTAAGGAACCATTTTAAGTGATTTTCCTTTTGTGATCAAATTTATAATCCTTTCTAAAATAATTTTGAATCTAACTAAAGAGACTTATGTACTTGTAACAACTTCCCCAAGTGTAAACATTTCACATTAAATTGAAAATAGAGATCTAGAAAATTTTGAACTATTGTGGATGCTCATGAGGTTGGTAACTATTATTATAGGAATACAAAACTACAAGGGTAGATCTAAGGACACAAGTGGTTGTTAAAACTCATATCATAGCAAGCAAATTCTACTCTACAAAAATCCTTAATATAAATTTAAACTTCAATAAATTAGTAGACCTAAGTATAGTAGCCTACAAACACACACCACTAAAAATAAGAATAGAACAAAGTGTTGCCTCCTAAGCTAAAACTAAATTACACTCAAATATTTTTATTCTTATGTATTCTATATTTTTATTTTTTAAGTTATGTACCCAAGAAATATCTTATAAACTAAGAAAATCTTCTATGAATTAAAAAAACTAAAGCCAAAAATTAAATTAAATAAAATAGAAGATAATGTTGGAGATTGTTGCACTATGTTGTCATTGATGTAAACCTATGTCAAACTCTAGTGTGGTCATGATGAGAAGGTGTTTTTTTTGTTGAGCAGGTGTTTTTGATGTAGCTAGTTCACTTGGTTTCCAAGTGCTTTTGAGAAGATTTGAATAGAGAATGTATAAGGTGATAGAGTTGTGTTTTGCATTGTGCTCCATATTTCATCATAGTGAAAGATGTGCTTGTGCAGTTTGGACGAGATGATCAAAGGTGTTTAGAGGTGTTATATCCAAAGTTTTAGGTTCTCGATTGTGTGGTAGTGGAAGATGTGTCTAACAATGTGTTGCCCGTGAAGAAGGTTTTCTAGGAGATGGAATTGCTTTGTGTTTCTCCGTATTAAGGTTTCTTGTTTTGTGGACTTGGGAAAATGCTAATATTGTATGTATCTACCTTCCCCTAGAGCATTTGGTGTTGAATTGTTCCACAATGTTGGTTAGTGAGTTGTATGCTTGTGGAAATGTTGTTGGTTGCACACGATGATAGTATTCTTAATTTTGGGTGGTTACGACAATTTTTTTGAATATTTTGATGACGTTGGAATATTCCAAGATGTTGTGTGATGTTTCTATGTGGTTTGTAGGATGTTTCTAGACCTGGTGAAGAGTGAATTGATTATTTGATAGTGTTAGTGCAGGTTTGGCCAACCTAGCATGCTAGCACTAATTGCAGAGATGGTCTATTATTTGTGGAAGCATGGTGTAGTGTATTAGTGTAGATTTGAGCCTTGGTTAAACCTTGGTGTGGTCCACCTTCACTTATTTCCACCACAAAAGTGTTTGGTGTCGACCTATTTCATGGTTGCATGTTTGAGATGTATACATTTTATTGAGGTCGACCTAAAGAAGTTGTTTGAGGTCATGGAAGATATATAATCAAGATTAATTGTTGGATATGTGTGTGATGAGTAGTCATGTGATATGATGTGATGTGATCAAGTGTTGAGATTTGAGTGTGAGCTTAAATGCCTAAGGCTACCAGAAGTAGTGAGCTGAAGGTGTCTACATTTTTAGTGTACTTGAAGTTACTAGAGGCAGTGAGCTAAAGGTTGTGGATGGTGTAGATGTTTTGTGGTGGATTTTCCTATTGCTCTAAGGTATTGAACCTCCTTTTAATAGTCTTCTTCTATTCTATTTCTATTTTGGATAATGAGTCCTTTGAGTAGTGAGCCCTTGACAATGAGTCATTCTTCTCTTCTAGGTAGTGAGTCCTTCCTATAGGGAGCCTTTTGTAATCAATGTTTTTATTCATATATATGTCAGTTAATCCACACCGTGGTTTTTCTTGATTAGGGTTTTCCACATAAATTTGGTGTTCTATGGTGTATGGTTGTGAATGTGTTTATATTTTATTAGTTTACATTCATGTTGATGCATAATAAAGGTTTGAAGGTTAATGAGGGTTTGAATGTTTTAATGTACAAACGATTCACCCCCCTTCTCAGTTGTCCTATGTGTCTAATAATTGGTATCAAAGCTATGGTTCCTTAGAAGAAGATTAACCGCTTTAGGTAGATCTAGATGGTGCACAAGAATGGTGTCAAGGTCCATATGTTTGATGGAACAACTATTCTTTTTAGAAAACTAGGATGGAAGCCTTTATTGTCTCATTGGGGTTTGGTGTTTGCAAGTTAGTTGAAAATGGATACACTATGCCTACTACTCCCCTGATAAGTGATGATGAGATCAAGGATTATGAGAATAATGGCAAAGAATGGAATATTATCTTGAGTGGGATTTCTAATTCATAACTTGTGAAGGTGATTGTATGCCTTGCATAACCACCCCATCTTTGGCCTTAGTCAAAATGGGTCCCCCTCTTCTTGTTTTTTGTCCTTGGTCATTTTTTTTTAAACAAAGTTTGGAGTTGTTCTTTCTTCCAACACTTTGTTTTCTTTTGTTCTATCAAAACCGGAACCGGATCACAATCTGGATTTGAAATTTGTTTTGAGTTTCATTCCCAGACTCCTTCATGATTTTGATCTCACTCATTTCTTTGTTTTTATCTCTTTGATCTATATTTTTTCCTTTGTCGGAGTTGGGTTCAGAATGGATATTAATTCTGGGATTTGAATGAAATTCCAAACTTGTTCCCATCCCGCTTCTACCTCCGCCTTTTTTTTTGTTTGTTTGGACTTGAGATCGATGTTGTTTACCTAGTTTCGATCTAGACATCTTCCTTTTGGTTCTTTCTTTATTTTTTTTCGTTGTTGGCAGAACCGAAACCAAACTCGAAACATGGACAAAGT
Organism: Sequoiadendron giganteum; assembly: GCA_007115665.2. Lineage (NCBI taxonomy): Eukaryota > Viridiplantae > Streptophyta > Pinopsida > Cupressales > Cupressaceae > Sequoiadendron > Sequoiadendron giganteum. The sequence goes on from CM021103.1 coordinate 609,260,505, forward strand.
TTCCAAGCCTGGTTCTCATTTCATTTTTGCTCCCTCCTTTCTTTTTTGTTGTTTGACTTTACTTTGGTCATACAATAGTCTTGTGCATATTCCCACCGTGATCCCGCGTCCGAGCTATCGAATTAGTGGCATTAATTGTGGATACCTCACACGTATGAAATTCGATTTTAACCTTAATTAAGGTTAATTCGCTGGTTATTATCATTTTTTAAAGAGTAAAATCAAACCAAAGCTACGATGGAGCATTTTAGAGCTGATTAAATCGAAGATGTGGCATTTGTGTGTGGATTTGCATCAAGGGCCAACCTATTGGATTGTGTTTGGAGGTAGGGTTTATGTTCTTCATTTTCCGTTTGTCATGTTTTGTTTGGTCTATTCTTTTTTCACATGGGTTCGTAGATTTTTATTTTCCGTTCATTTTCTTACTGTTTTCTTTGCTTTTCTTCTCTTTTCTTCTTCTTTGTTTTTGTCTTCGGTTCGTCTTTTTTTTTACTGTTTGTCATTTTTCTTATGTTTTTGTTTTGCCACGGTCGTTTTCACGTTTTCTTCACTCTTGTACCATGGTGCCCTAGGTTTTTGGGGGTGTCAATCATCTACTACATTATTTTACGGTAATCTTGATCCATGGCTTTACCTTCCAGTTATTTACATGTCGGCTTGTTGGTTTCGAGTAGGGTTAAGTTGTGCCCTAATTATTTGAGTCAAAGGGTTTTTTATAAACTAGGGTTTTTATGCACGTCTCAGTTTAATTAGAAAATGGTGCCCTAGTTGCTATGTTTTCCTCTTGGTCATATGGGGATAGTTTCACGCTGTCACTTTTTTTAAGCCTCCTTAGTTTCCCAGTGACCTTATTTTTTTTGGTTATGATGTTATTCATTTTTTGTTAAAGTCCCTAATGACGTCTTAGTTACTTTTAACCGGGGTCAGATCCAAGATTGATTTCATTCCCAAAATTTGGTTTGTAATGAATGCCCGACTCCGTCTTTGGGCCCACTTCCGATGAGTTATAGTTTATCAAAGTGTCGTTTGCCACAGTCGAAATCGGAGGTGGATCGAGATATAAGTTTGAAATTTCTTCATTTTAACAAATCAATGTCCATTCTAATCTCGGTTTCGATTACCATTTCAACTCTGTCTCCGATCTTGCCATATGGTTTGTTGAGAGCTCGATGTCCATTCCGTTCCCGACCCTGACAGTGTTTTAAAGGATTTTTAAGGGATGTCTTATGCCTGGTCCTGCCTCTGGTGTATATGAAGGGTGAGATTTTTGATCGGGTTTTTTTTATGCTTCTTGTAGATCTAATCTGGGTTTTTGTTGTAGAAATTAAAGAATGTCAGGAGCATCGGGGGAGGCTTCTCAGAGGAGTAGACCTACATAAACTTCAAAACTAGGAGCTAAGCCTAAAAAGGTTAAGCCTAAACAACTCCCTTATACCTTGAGGTATAATCATCGGGGTCCTGTCATCACTGCTAGCAAGGTGGAGTACGATTGGGTGGACATAACTGATACAAATTTGGGTTCATTCCAGTATGAGGATTTATACTTTGAAACATTTTTTGAAGAGGTAACATGGAGGACCCAAAGAATAGTTGAATCTGGCTTGTCTCATATAATTGTTTTTCCTTTGTCAATCCAATGTCCTGAACTAATAATGATAGCAGCTGGAGCTTATAATTCAGCTACTAGACAGTGTGTGGATTCACAAGGCAATGTCATCATTGATTTAACTCCCCAAATGTTCCATTTTATGTTCAATGTCCCCAATCCAAAGAATCCTAAGAAACTTAATGAGTCGGAGGCTTTGGAAATGTATAGTAATCATAAGGAGGTCAACAAAGCGCATTTGAATAAGAAATGGATGAGGACTGAGAAAAAGTCTTTAATTAAGCTTTCAGATCCGCCTAAAAGGGCAGAATTCTACAAAGAGGTTGGGGACATAATAATAATGTTATTCAAAGTGTTTGGAAAAAGTAATGCTTTTCACTTTAAAGAATGGATGTTTCCATTCATTCAGACAATCTTAGATGGCAGGCAATAGTTTGATTGGCCCATGATTTTATCTAAAAGAATACATAATCAAATGGTTAAAGTGAGGGAAACCAAGAGTTTCTTTATGACCTCTTATGTCATTTATGCAGCAGCAAGGAGAGGCAATTTTCTAGGTTTAAATAGAGTAGGGATTTTGGGAGAAGTTGATGGATAGAATAAAGTATGGAACCATTATGATCAGCTATCCTTGCAGATTTCTAAACTGCATTATAGAAGGGTTAATGATGCATTTTTGTATGTCATTATTAACCAACTTACGGGAGATGCAGGGTATAGATTGAGCCAAGAGGCTATGACGTTCATTACAGAGTGGGGATATTGGTTTATCCAATACCCCAAGTTTACTTATTTCAGGTTGGCTGGGTTCGATGGTCATCCTTACTTACTCCCTAGATGCTACAACAATAGGATGGTTTTAATGGAGTTTGTTTACCAAGCCTTGGGGGTGAATGCTAAATTTGGTATAAAGAATAAGCCTGGTTGCCATAAGTTCCCCATGTGGTTGGGTGAATATAGTTTCCCACACCTTGTTGGATTGAAGGTTGTTTGCAATGAATTGATGCATCTGAATTTGGGCTTGTATACTACTAGGAAGCACTTTGATCCAAGAAAGAAGATGAATGCCATGATTTCTTCCATTTTTTTTAGGCACTTCCATCTATTAGAGGATTTATGGAGTTATCTTTAGGATGAATATGACTTGAGGAAAAGGAATTATGAAAGGTTTCCTATCCCACTCATGGTGGAATATGGGGTTAAAGTGGACATTCCTGAAACACTATCAGACGATGGTGTAGTGTTGGATCCCTTATATGAGGCACAAAATGTAGGCACCAAGAGTTTAGATCCTGTAGATTAGGGTGTGGAGGAGACAATAGATATTAAGCAGATAGCAAGACCAGTGTTGGATAGAAGTATCTAATGGGCGTGTTGAGAACCAAGGAGCCTAGGGGTCAAATCTCCAAGAAAATAAAAGGTGCAAGTACCACTCAAGGGTACAACAGAATGAAGAGAAGAATGCCTCCAAAGCAGCCCTTGGAATTCTTCCCTCTTGACATAAAGGAATTTGAACTTGAAGCTTTGGCTCAAGATTTTCCTGAAACACATGAAGAAGAAGTCCCAATGGGACCTGTGGCCTCAGCATCAGTTGTGGGTGAGTCTCAATCTCAACTCCCTCCTATAGAGAAACCAAGTGGAGAAGTGCCTAAGGGGACTCTCCATGAAGAAGCTGAGACTTTAAAGGGAAAGGAAGTTGAAATGGAAATTCATGACATAGAAACAGGCTTTGAGGATACTTTATCAGATAAGGAGACACTAGAGGAGATGCCTCTTCACGAAACTGAGCATGTTTTGACAGAAGAGGATCAATGGGCACTATTTGAAGAGGATAAGAAATCATTAGATGCCAAAGCACATGTTGAAGCTTTGGAAAAACAAAAATAAATGGATACAAAGGCACAAGCTGATGCATTACTTCAGCAACAATAGTTAGAGGCTAAACATAAGGCTAATGAATTGGCCAAGCAGCAACAACAAAAGGAGCATGAGCTCAGAGTAAAGGAGGAAAATGAAAAATTGGAGATGCTACAAAAGATTCATGAGCTGGAGGAAGAGAAGGCCAAACAAAGAAGAGAAAGGGAGGCCCTTGAGGCTAAATTTAAAATGATTGAAGAGGCATCTAAGAAAAGGGAGGAAGACAAATGCTTGCAGAAAGAAAAGGATGTTGAAGAGCTTGCTAAGAAACAAAAAAAGGAGAAGGAAGCATGGGACAAACTCAAGGAATTGGAAGGAGAGAAGGATAAACTGCTTGAAGAGAAGAAGTTAGAGGAAGAATGGTTGAAAAGGGAATGAGAAGATAAAAGGCTACAAGAGCAGAAGGATAGGGAAGAGGCTGAGAAGGTTGCACAAGAGAATGCGGAAAGGGAACAACAAAATGTGCAGGAGGCTGATTCTCAACCCAAAGTTACTCTATTGTAGCCATTATATTCTACAACTGTTGCCTCTTCCTCTACAATAATGGCTACCACTCCTAGTGCTCCTACTTGGTTAAATTTGGATCTTGAGAAGAAAGAAATAGCTCCACCTCAACCTCTTAACTGGGAAGAAATGATGAAGGAGATAGAAAATGAAAGACCAAAGAAGAAATCCAGAGTTCTTCATTCCACAAGGCTTACCGAGGCAGGGGAGATAATTGCAGAATGTGCAATTCCAGTAGTGGACAAGGATAGAGGAGATATGCAAGTCACTGATTATCAACTGGGCATGGTCAATTTAGGGAAGCCTACAAGGAATCAACAAATGAATCCAATTGATGTTGTAGCTTCATCCACAAAGTCTAGAATGATCAAAGACAAAAAAAGAAAGGATGAGCTTAAGGCTCAATTGGATCAACTGCATACTTTCTTAAGATATTTTTCCACCCCCAGGTCATAACAAGTTGTTGCCTTGGAAACACCAGTCTTACTCAACAAAAGAGAAGTTGACGATCTGGTACAAATGAGGAGTAAGTCTGGAAGGATGGATAGATGGATCGATAAGCTTAACCAGGAAGTGGGTGAAGTGTTGGTAAGCAGTTTTGAAATTCATAAGGCAGTGCTTGAGTTGATAGAGGAAATGGTTCATCACATTGAAACTTTAGGAAAACATGAAGAGGGATATAGGGGGTATGTTCATAAAATAAAGGATATCAGTAAATTGTCAAAGTCAACTCTTCTTGAGCAATCAATCCTCGAGGAAGATAATGCAGATTTCTTGGAAAAAGCCTCAAGTGTAATCCAGTTTAGGTCTGATTTAATTTATAAGCATAGGAATGAAATTCAAGATGCTAGTAAGGACTTGAATGAGAAGCTTGATGAACTAGAAGCTATTGTGGCCATTCTAGTCAATGTGGACATACTAGTTAAGGAGGGCATGCCTTTGAATCAATTAAAAGAGAAATGGGACAATAGGTTTCAAGAGGTCATGTAGAAAGAGGAAAATGGAGAGGACTTATTATTAGATAGACTAATGGATGTTAAGGAAGAGGTGAAAGCTGCTAGGAGAGAGTTGACTAAATTAAAATATATGAAGGAATTTTCCTCTGCGGAGTTGAAGAGGATTAAATTTGAAGATAGTTGGGTCGATGGGCCTGATGTGGATATTCTTCAACAAGTCTTCTCCAGTTATAATGAGTACCTTCTTGAGAAATCTACGCAGGAATGATTTGGCCTCAGGATGATCTATTTTGGGCACATGACTTCCCCCTTTTTTCTCCTATTTCACAGGGCAATCAACTTTTGAACTAAAGGTTTTTTTTGCCTGTCCTGTCTCTTTTTGGGTGTTAGATTTTGCATAACAAGGCAATCAAATTTTCAACTGGAGATCAACCAGTCTAAGTTTTTGAGGCAGTTTTGGTTCCTTGATTAGTGGATCTCAATTTTGATTGAGAGGGATTTGTGATTGAGTATCTCTATATGTACTTTTGAACTTCATATTGTAAAGGTCGGCTAATGAAAGTAGAATTGGCCACCTGATGATAGAACATAGGATTTTTATAGCTTTGAGCAAAGATACTTTTTAAGTAGATGTTGAATTTAGATACACTTTTTATACAGTTTTACGTTGAATTGAACTTCTTGGATGAGTTTAATGAACTATAATTGGTATGTATGCCAGTGAGTTGTTGTGCATAAATGTGTTTTATTTGATGTGAATCAATAGAAGAAACCAGATTTCAAAGATTCTTTCATTAAATTTTCTATGGATGGAATTTTAATATGTTTGTTGATCTATATTATTGGCAACGAATGAGGAGTTTGTTTTGAATCTTGTGCTATTTTGATGAATGTTTGTGACGATTAAGTTAAGCACTATGAATGTATGAAATGGTATGGATTTTTCTATAAATTGCATCATGTTATGGTTTTAATTTGTTAAGAAAAACTCATTGTTAAGAATATATGTCTCGATGTTAAATAATTTTATTCATGTTTTACTGATCTGTGCCTTGATCTATCCTTTTTCTATTTATTTAAACCCCCCCATTAAATATAGATTGATGAATCCAATACAATTTGTATTCCTTATCACCAACAAAGGCCCCTTGAATATTATAGTTGCATTGGCCAATTGAGTGACATCAGACAGTTGAGAACCAACTACCAGGACCTTGGGAGTTAGGCTACTATATGTTGTCTTTCTTTTTCAGGAGAAAATAGAGTAGAAATATTTTGTTTTTAAGTTGTTTGTGTCATTTTGACTGTCAACAGGTGATAAGAGTCAAAAATACTAAAGAGATCTAGACAAAGTTGCAGAGAATTTATGAAGGAGATGATAAGGTCAAGCAAGAAAAGATGTATAATTTCAAAGCCAAATTTGAAACCCTAAAGATGTCAGAAGATGAAGATATTGTTGGCTACATGCTTAGAGTGGATGAAATTTTCAATGTCATCAGTGGTCTTGGTGGAAAACTAGAGGAAAGTGATGTTGTGAAAAAAGGTATTGAGAACTCTTCCTAAATCTTATAATGCTAAAAAATTTTCTATTGAGGAAGCTCAAAATATGGATCTATATACTAGATATCAAATGTTTGGTTCTCTTTTGAATTAAGATATTTTGATAAATATGCTCCAAGGAAAGAAATTGCTTTTAAAGTTAGCAAGAAAGATAATGATGAATCTAATCCAAATGATCTTGATGAGGTGGAAGAAAAATTTATAAGGAGATTGAAAAAGGGAACTAGAAAATAAAGAGGTAAGTTACCCTTCAAATGTTTCAATTGTGGAAAGATAGGTCCTTATGCTTCTAAATGTCCAATCAAAGTTTCAAATGATAAACATAAAGATCATAAAGGTAATTTTTTTAAGAAGAGTTATTATGTTAAAGAAGATAGTGGTGTATATGATGCTGATGAATTAAACTATCTAGATGATGGAAGTGATGAATTCCTATTCATGGCTTTAAATGTTGGAACTAATTCTATTGATCCTGAAAGATGTGTGAATGAAATTTCTTCATAAACATGTCACAATATTGAAGGAACTGTGTTGATTGTCTTTCATGCAAGAGAAGAAATAAACTACCAGATAATTGATAGTGGATTCTCAAGTCATATGATAGGTGAAAAATGTAAATTTTTAAAGCTTGAAAGGTATGATGGTGGTCGTGTTAAGTTTGATGATGATACATCTACTAATATTTGTGGAAAAGTTTCAATTAGTTTTGATGGAAAGCATAAGACAGATGGTGTTCTTTATGTCAAGGGTCTCTGGCATAATCTTCATTGTGTAGGAAAAATGTGTAGTAGAGGATACAATTTGTTGTTTCGGGATATAGTTGTGAAATTAGGAAAGGAAGCTCCAAAACATTGGTTGTAGTTGGAACAAGGACAAAAGGAAACACTTGTCAACTCAAATGTGGTGGTGTTAAGTGTTTTATATCTCAAATCAATGAAAGTTGGCTATGGCATAGAAGAATGGGTCAAATTAATTTTGATAGCCTATTGAAGATCAAATCTACTGAAGTTGTGAGAGATCTTCCAAGAATTACAAAGCCTATCAATGTAATTTTTCAGGAGTGTTAGTTTAGAAAGAAGACAAAGAAGAGGTTTAGAACTAAGGAATATTCTACTACATGACCTTTGGAGTTGGTGCATACAGACCTATGTGGACCTACCAGAACAAGAAGCTCTCAAGGTGACATTTTTTGTGAAGATCATGGGATAAAAATGTTGTTGTTTTAAGAACAGATATGCAGAAAGAAAGCAATCATAGAATGCAACACATAAGACAATGAACACAACAAGATACCCTGGGAAAACCCTCCTCTTGAGGGAGAAAAACCCAGCAAATATATCTCTTATATATTGAAGGAATAAGAGCAGAAATCTGCTTGAACTCAAGCCCAACACAATGCCGAATTTGATACAATGAATAATAGCACCTCTCCTAGATGCAAAGATACGAATGAATGTGTTTCTCCTTGAAATCGGTCTGCTGCTACAAAATGATGATCTGCTGCTAGAAGATGATGATCTGCTGATTAAGTATGAACTTCTTCTAGGACTGCGAATTCTACTCATGAAGAATAGTGCGAACTTGCTTGAGATTCCATGTCTTTACAAGGACAAAGTGACCTTGCATATATACATCACAAGGTGCCGTTTCACTTAGGTCGGCCTCTTTAGTGAACCAAATGAAAGATAAAAATATAAATGAGGTCGGCCCAAACAATAATAGATAATAGGGTCGGCCCTTTCTTCTTTTATGTTTATTGTATGCTATAAGTTAAATAGCCGAATGGCTATACATTTAATTTGTTTTCTCCTTGGAATTTGTGCGATGAAGTGCAGACCATAGCTGCAAAACATCAACACTCCCTCTCAGCTAGGGATGAACTTCCATCTGCACAAGACACATCATATTAGAATGAAAACAAAATAGAATATCACATGTGATGTTGTCACCTCAACGTGACTTTTACCATGGCTCTCCCAGAGAGTGATACATAAGCACAAAATAAAAAATCATCACGGATTCCATCACGTGATGCTGTCATGGAGTCACACACATGACATCCACCATAGCTTCTCCCAGAGGGTGGAAACAAGGGCTTTCACCTCAATTCTCTCTCAATAGAGAATTGCATTATCAAGGGCTTACACCTCAACTCTCTCTCAGCAGAGAATTGCATTATCAAGGGCTTGCACCTCAACTCTCTCTCAGCAGAGAATTGCATTATCAAGGGCTTGCACCTCAACTCTCTCTCAGCGGAGAATTGCATTATCAAGGGCTTACACCTCAACTCTCTCTCAACAGAGAATTGCATTATCAAGGGCTTGCACCTCAACTCTCTCTCAACAGAGAATTTCTTTAAACAAAGGAACACTGATACTGAGACTCCCTCTCGATCCTGGCTTCAGAGATTGCAAGGAAGACTTCTGGAGATGTACTCCCTCTAGCCACCAACTCAGTCCCTCTAGTGTTTACTCCCTCTTGATCATTTCTTTGGTTGACATGACTTCTTCACAAGATGCCTCAAGCTTTTCATCACTAAGTAATCTCTTATCATCTTCTTCTCCCTAAACCTGTCCAGGAAGCATTTTAGATAGAGATTACCAACAGTCCATAATTATCCAAAGAAATATCAAGATTAGAATTGTACAAGTTATGTCATGAATGAAATTTTTCCACAGATCTTATGCTAGTGAACACAACACAATTCAAGAGAATCTACTATCTCTCTTAATTACAAGATCCAAGGAATAAATAAATGATATAACTCAGCAACCAAAGAATACTTTTCTTTTTTTTTTCTTTTTTTTTTTAACTATTCTGATAGGTCCAAATGCTGGACATAGTGCGATACGTCGTACTTGAGCTCATATCAGTCTGTAGCCTTCATAGTTTGAATACAATGATGACCTGAAAGGTACATTGACTTCAAGAGATATCTTCAGTCATCAATGTAGCCCAATGATTGCAAGCTATGACTCCAAGCTTGATCATTTCTCCATTCAGTATGACTTCGATATCCAATCTTTCCAGATGCAGATTGCTTGATGCTCAAGTTGTCTCAATGTTAGAGCATGAACTAATAACTACAAAACAATTTATGAACATTATTCAACCATGTAATACTTATCTCATGGATTTCAAAATCTCTTGAGTAATAGATAATTAATTCATTAATCATGGCATGTCTTTCTTTCAATTTCACAGAAGAGCTAATCTCAGCAAAATAAAGGACAAACTTCACAAATTGGCATGATCCTATTTGCAATGAATAAATCTAAAGAATCTTATTATAGTGATCACTATTTACTGGTCACACATACTCCTAAGTAAATAATGTCAGCTTTGCATAACTCAGCAAATTGAATCTAAAAAAAAATTATAGACAGAATAAATACTTATCTCTTTTAGGTTGCAGCCATTCTACAACTCGAGCTCAACCATCAACCATAAGCAGCATGATCTGACGACAGTCGGGCTCTTGTCTACGAGGTCGTAAAGACCATTGGTGCCCATCATGAAGGGTTTGCTTGAAATCAGATAATTATCATGTATAATCAGTATGTGATTTCCTTATTGTACAGAAGTACATGAATTAATAACTACTTTGTCCTCTTATCATGGTTTTGAGACTTTAGCAGAGGTATGAGATAGTTGCAATAGTATAGGAACGACTGTAGCAACAAGTAATCGCACCCAGCACTGAGGAGACACATAGAAACCTTCACACCCAGTGGCAACAAGTGAACAACAACACCCAGGAGTGATGAATTAGGCAGTTTGAATTCATATACCCAAGTGCCCTTGCATCCGGTCTCCATGTCTTCACTCTCAGACCTCCTGTAGCAGCCCAGCATGTGACTTCAATCCCACGTCTAGCTTCTATATTCACCTATGACCCTCATAGCTGCATAATACTCTTGTGCAGCAATTTACCAGACTTGGTTTGAGTCAAGTAACCCCCCAACAACTGTCACAAGGCTAATGTCCTATCTCCGGCTTTGGGCTTTTTAATGTTGATACACGGTAGCACTAGACCTGAAGTTGAGACTCCTCTTGCCTCCTTCAGAGTTGCTATATAATCACAACTTCGCTATAGTATGAACTATCTGCGAGCAGGATCATTGGCTGAATTTCTGTAGGTTGACTTTCACAAGTCAATTTCCTTTTAGGCACTGCAACAGTCAGAGCTGTTTTCAGACCCACACTTATCCAAACTGTATGAGAATATTGGCCATTCCTCCATCTATGATAAAGGTGCTTTATATGCAAGACCTAGAAGATTACTCCTTCTTGACAGAATCCCGAGCCTCCTCATCTTCTTTTTCTTTAGTCAAAGCCCATTCGAAAAACTTCTCCATGGTAAAATTAATAAAGCGGTTAGAAGGAGGCTAACTCAAATTCTTCAATGATCGAAGGCTTTGAGATCGGCCTAACTTCCAGCGCCAAGCTTTCTACAACACGCAATGATTCCTATTCCTATATGAAGATATAGAAGGCGACAACAATCACTAGATGCGGAAGAGAGCTCATGCCGACAATAATCATCATAATCCCAACACGCTGATCTCTTCTGAGAGGACTCGACACTTAAAATTGTGTGTTCAGATGAGGTCGCATGATCTTCACCATAGACTGCCTGAAGTTGATTCCTAGTGCTTGTGATGACACCGGCCAGAGATCATATTGTTAATGAAGATCGTATAGCTTCCAGAATGAAGCCGGCCATCTGTAAAGAACTTCGATTGATTTTCTCCCTGAAATCCTTTCATTGTATTGGACGCGTATTTCTTAGTATGCCCGATGGAACTAATCACCAAGATTTCATGGGCCCGATTCTTCTTAAATTCTTCATAAAGTGATTTGTGCTATTGCTGGTAACGACAACTCAACTTATTGTCATCGCTTGATCTTTAGTGACTCATATAGACCCGATAATACTCCCACGATATCAAATAGTGATGGTAATATAATTTTTCAGAATACCGACTTCATCACTATAAAGATTATCCAGCGGCACTTCATCGGCAGTGGCTAGCAGTCAAGAATCTCCCGATAAATTCATCATTTTAACATGCCGACTCCCTTAGCAATTTTCAACTTCTCCTGATACTTAACTTGCTTCATTTCTTTGACATATCTAATTAGATCTTTTACAGACCTGCTCTGATACCATGTTGTTGTTTTAAGAACAGATATGCAGAAAGAAAGCAATCATAGAATGCAACACATAAGACAATGAACACAACAAGATACCCTGGGAAAACCCTCCTCTTGAGGGAGAAAAACCCAGCAAATATATCTCTTATATATTGAAGGAATAAGAGCAGAAATCTGCTTGAACTCAGGCCCAACACAATGCCGAATTTGATACAATGAATAATAGCACCTCTCCTAGATGCAAAGATACGAATGAATGTGTTTCTCCTTGAAATCGGTCTGCTGCTACAAAATGATGATCTGCTGCTAGAAGATGATGATCTGCTGATTAAGTATGAACTTCTTCTAGGACTGCGAATTCTGCTCATGAAGAATAGTGCGAACTTGCTTGAGATTCCATGTCTTTACAAGGACAAAGTGACCTTGCATATATACATCACAAGGTGCCGTTTCACTTAGGTCGGCCTCTTTAGTGAGCCAAATGAAAGATAAAAATATAAATGAGGTCGGCCCAAACAATAATAGATAATAGGGTCGGCCCTTTCTTCTTTTATGTTTATTGTATGCTATAAGTTAAATAGCCGAATGGCTATACATTTAATTTGTTTTCTCCTTGGAATTTGTGCGATGAAGTGCAGACCATAGCTGCAAAACATCAACAAAAAATACATTTATCATCTCCTAGGACTCCTCAACAAAATGATTTTTGGAAAGGAAGAACATGGCAGTCAAGAAGTAGAAAGAACTAGGATGAAGGAAGAAAACCTATCAGATGTCTATTGGAAAGAAGTTATTCATAATGTAGTGTATATTCTTAATAGAGGACAAGAAAGAGTGAAAATTTCAAAGACCCCCCATGAGATATGGTATGGAAAACCTCCCACTAAGATATATTTCAAAGTGTTTGGAAGAAAATTTTATATCAAGAGAGATGAAGAAAATCTAGGAAAGTTTGATGCAATATCAGATGAAGGAATATTCCTTAGATACTCTACAAAGAGCAAGGCATACATATGCTACAAAAAATGGCTAAAGAAGATAGTTAAAAGTGAAAGTGTCAAAGTGGATGAAGAATCACACCAAATCTCAGTATTGATAGAAGGATATGAATCTAATGGACCCCATTGCATAGAAGAAGAAATGGAAGAAGAGAAAGAGAAAGAGATGATAGTGGAAAAGGAATAATCTCCGACAAAGAATCCTAAGACTCCTATGTATGTGTAGAGGAATCATTCTAAAGATCAAATAATTGGAGACAAGATCAAAGGTGCACTGACAAGAAGAAGAGTTTCTATGGAAAAGGAATAGGTAAACTTTTATTTACTCTCTGAGCTAGAACCTAAAATAGTAACTAAAGCATGCAAGGATGAGAATTGGATCAAAGCTATGGAAGAAGAACTAAGGCATATTAAGAAGAATCTGACATGGGAACTGGTCCCAAGACCAAAAATAATAATGTGATAGGAACTAAATGGGTTTTTAGGAAAAATATGAATGAGAATGGAGAAGTTATCAGAAATAAGGCTAGACTTGTGTGTAAGGGATACTCACAAGTAAAAGGAATAGATTTTGAAGAGAATTTTTCTCCAATAGAGGAATGGAAGCCATTAGGATGTTTTTAGATTTTTTAGCTTATGAAGACTTCAATGTGTATCAAATGGATGTGAAGTCTGCATTTTTGAATGGTGAGTTAGAAGAAGAGGTGTAAATTGAGCAATCAGAAGTTTTTCAGTTGTCAGAAGTTTTTGATATGGTCTGTAGCTTGAAGAAATATTTATATGGACTCAAACAAGCTCATAAAGGTTGGTATGAAATATTGGATAAGTACTTATTACAAAAGGGATTCAAAAAGGGTACTACAAACAACAATCTTTACTTCAAGGTTGAGAGAGATCAAATCTTGATTATGGTTGTGTGTGTTGATGACATAATCTTTAGAGGAAATGAGGAAATGTGTAAAATGTTTGTGGAGATGAATTTCTTCCTTGGGCTACAAATCATTCAATCTGATAAAGGTATATTTATCTCACAATCAAAGTATATCAAGGAAATGTTAAAGAAGTTTGGAATTGAGGACTCTAAACCAGTATATACTTCCATGGTTACTGGTTGTAAGTTGAGAAAAAATGATGAATCTCCTAAGACGGATTAGAGCAAGTATAGATCCATGATTGGTTAATTGCTATATATAATTGCTACTAGACCAGATATCATGCATGCAGTATGTCTTGTGGAAAGATTCCAAGAAGATCCTAGAGAATCACATGTGGAAACAGTAAAAAGGATATTTAGATATTTGAAAGGAACTCCAGACTTTGGTCTATGGTATCCTAGGGATACCAATCTATCTTTGAGTTCTTATACAAATGCAAATTGGGAAGGTTGTATAGATGACATAATAAGTACAAGTGGAGGTGCTTTCTTTCTTGGAAGAAGATTGGTTTCTTGGTTGATTAAGAAGAAGGATTCAATGACATTATCTACTATACAGGCAGAATATATTGTAATAGCATCTTGTTGCACATAGGTGTTATGGATGAATAAGACATTGAAGGATATCATAGTATCATGTGATGAACCTATTCCTATCTTGTGTGATAATACAAGTTCTATTAACATATCAAAAAATATGGTAATGCATTCAAGGATAAATCATATCTTTATCTGGTATCACTTTCTAAGAGATAAATTTGTTGAGAATGAAGTGAAGTTGTTGAATGTTTCTACAAAGGATCAAATAGTAGACATTTTCACAAAGGCTCTTCCAAAATATACATTTTATTATCTCAAAAATAAGCTATGAGTTATTTCCCTCCTTCTTTCAACTAGATGCATGAGTTGGTACATCTATCCAAGTGAGCAATTCAAGACTTATTCTTTGTCCTAGATTGATGAAGGCTACCTCTTAGGGGAAGTAGGTAGTGGTGTATTTTGTTGGTGTAGTTAGGGGGAGCATATCTTGCACCCTTAAGGGGGAGAGAGTAGTGGAGAGAGAGTAGTGAAGAGAGGGTAGTGGAGAGAAATTAGTTTTGTAGGTGTTTCCCTTTGCCTTGATGTAAAAGGGGGAGAAAGTGATGTCTAGAAAACATAGGGAGATGAAAGAAGCCTAGAAAACATAATGGGAAAGGAGAGAAAAAAAGAAGTATAAAATGTAAGAAATTTCCAAGTAAGGGGGAGTATTGCTTGATGCATGGTTGCATTTGTTTTTTATGGTTTTTCAGAGTTGGTGTTGCCATCAATGATAAAGGGGGAGATTGTTGGAGATTGTTGCACTATGTTCTCATTAGTGTTGTCATTGATGTCAACCTATTTCAAACTCTAGAGTTTTCATGATGAGAAGGTGTTTGTGTTGTTGATGCAGCTGGTTTGCTTGGTTTCCAAGAGATTTTGAGAAAATTTGAATAGAGAATGTATAAGGTGACAAAGTTGTGTTTTGCAATTTTCTCCATATCTCTTCATGGTGGAAGATGTGCTTGTGTAGTTTGGATGAGATGATCAAAGGTTTTTAGAGGTGTTATATCTGGAGTTTTAGGTTCTAGATCATGTGAAAATGGAAGATGTGTCTGACAGTGTGTTGCTTGTGAAGAAGGTGTTTTGGGAGAAATGGAATTGCACCGCATTTATCCATGTTAAGTTTTCTTGTCTTGCAGATTTGGGAACATGCTAATACTTTATGTATCTACCTTCACCTAGAGTGTTTGGTGTTCAGTTGTTATGTAGTATTGGTTAGTGATTTGTATGTTTTTGGAAGTGTGGTTGATTGTATGTGATGATAGTATTCTCAATTTCAGGTGGTTACGATGGTGTTTCTGAATGTTCTTATGATTTTGGAATATTTTAGGATGTTGTGTGATGTTACTACGTGGTCCATAGGATTTTTTTGGACCTAGTGAAAAGTGAATTGATTGTTTGATAGTGTTATTGTAGGTTTGGCCAACCTAGCATGCTAGTGTTAATTGAAAAGATAGTTTGTTATTTGTGGAAGTATGGTGTAGTGTTTTAGTGTAGATTTGGGTCCTTCTTAACCCTTGGTGTGGTCTACCTTCAAATTTTCCCACTAAAAAAGTGTTTAGTGCCAACCTATTTTGTGGTAGCATGTTTGAGGTGTATATGTTTCATTGAGGTTGACCTAGAGAAGTTGTTTAAGGTCATGAAATATATATAATCAACATTAATTGTTGGAGATGTGTCTGATGAGCAGTGATGTGAGATTATGTGATGTGATCAAGTGTTGAGATCTGAGTGTGAGATTAAATTCCTAAGGCTATCAGAAGCAGTGAGTAGAAGGTGTCTACATTTTCAATGTACCTAAAGTTGCCGAAGGTAGTGAGCTGAAGGTTGTGAATGGTGTAGAGTTGTTGTGATGGATCTTCCTATTGCTCTTAGGTAGTGAACCTCCTTGTAATAGTCTTCTTCTATTCTCTTTCAATTTTTGAAAGTGAGTTCTTTAGGAAATGACCTATTCTTCTCTTTTGGGCAGTGATCATTTTGTAATCAATGAACTGTTATTCATATATATGTGAGTTAATCCTCACCATGGTTTTTTCGTGATTAGGTTTTTCTATTTAAATTTGGTATTCTATGGTGAATGGTTGTGAATGTGTTTATATTTCATTAGTTTACATTCATGTTGATGCATAATAAGGGCTTGAAAGTTAATGAGAGTTTGAATGTTTTAATGTACAACTAATTCACACCCCCTTCTCAATTGTCCTATGTGTCTAACAGATAAATCACTTTGTTCTAGTAATACGATGGATGTAATACCCCTCTATTTTGCTCTATTGTGTGAAAAATTTTGTTTCCCATTTTATGCTTTAGTATTATGTTGTACTTTGAATATGTACTTGATTATAGTTGATCACTAGTTTATCGTGATGTATCTTGATGTGATGATACTATATTTTGATGTTACTATTATGACATGTTCTGAATTAGCATAAGTGGATATTTAATATTATGATTTTTTATGCTTTTGATTGTGGTGTTATGTTAGGTGTGTCAGTTAGTACTACTGTATTGGTGAAGAGGATAGTATTGCATCACTCGCTTGCGAGCGCCCTGCAATTCCATGATTTCCTCTTCACGGTGTGCCTTATTTATGACATATTATTGCATGTGGATATACTCTTTGTTCGCAGGTTGACAGGTACATGACATTGACTCCACTTGGTTTCACAGGTTTGAGCATGTCCATTTCCAAATGACATTCGATTGGGAGATAGTAGCTAGGTTTTCTGTGCCAAGTCGTCACCCTAGTCATAGTGTGTCATCAAGAACTAGTCGGGTTAAGTTGCCTTAATTTTGTCATCTGATTTTGATTTCAGTTTAAAGTTGCAAGTTAGAAAAATGTTAAAATATATGCTTTTATAGTTAAATTGTCAATTACCTTATTTGGTTTATATTGAAATGTAATTTATTTTATTATTAATTTAATTTGATTAATAAATAATTTAATCGTTGATTAAATCTATTTTATTAATTAATTAAATTTATTTTGTTGAAATAAGTTAAGTTGTTCATTTTGAAATTATTGTTATTTGGTTTGGAATTGAAAATAAAAGAAAATGTTTAAAAAGTCAATTTAGAAAATTTGAATTCAAAAATTGTAAAAATGAGATTTTTGCTATTCTGTTTTCAAAAATTGATGAGGGTGGTTGTAAGATTTTTTTTGTAGAATTTCTTTATTATTGAATTTTTCTTCACAATTTTGGGAGGATGAAGTTTTGAAAATTGGAAATTAGAGGAGAGGAGGATTTGTGCATTTTTATGGGTCTTGGATTGAAGCTGTGAAGATTGGAGGAATTGAAGTGGGAAGCTGAGCACTGACTGGATCTCTTCACAAACTCAAGGAAATCAGGTTCTTGTTATTTTTAGTTGTTGTTGAAAACCATGCTATAAAAGAAATTTAAATTCCTCTGTTAGATTTGCTTAAATAAACCTTGTTGGTTCCTATCTTCCAATTAAAAGAAAAAAAAAACTCTTTTTAGAGATAAAATGCTTTAAATAAAATATGTTCTTGACTGTAAATGTCTATGTTTACTTGGTTTTCTCAATTTTTTTTGTTCTTTTTATTATTGAAGACTAATATATATGTACATATATATATATTCATTTTTATTTTAAAAAAAATCATGTCAAATAGAGGGTTATGCTGGCAAAAAATTTCAAGTAAAATTTATTGAAAAAAATCCTAGGGCGGATTAAAATCTGTGTTTTTTGTTTGGGCCATTTTTTTTGTATAAAAAAAAATATATGTTGGTGGGAGGCGATGCTGGGGGTTCACCTTCCCACCGCACCCCCCATGGGAGACACGTGGGAAGGGAGTCGCACCCAGCGCGGCCTTCCCAATCCCCGCCTGCGGTTGCTATGGGAACAACCACCGCCACTATTGGCGGCACTGTTAAACAGCGCCTCCAACAGTGGGGACAGTTGTTCACACAGCCGCCACCCAGTCAATGGTGTGGCACCTGAAGCCTGTGCACATCCCTTGGCGCGTGAACCAAGGACTTTTGGTGGCGTTTTTTTCTAAAAGCAAAAAAAATTTAAAATAAAATAAAATAAAATTTATTTATTATAATTTATTTTATTATTATTTTTTTTAATAATAATAAAATATGTCATTTGAATATTTTATTATTATATTTTATAATAATAATAAAATATGTTTAATATTAATAATTAATTTTTATTAATAAAGATTATAATAATAAAATATGCTATATTATTATTTTATTATTATATTTTATAATTTTAAGATATTAATATTTAATATTGCATAATGCGTCTCATGTATTTAAATTATGTTTTTCCTTGTGGCAATTAAATCAGATTGAACAATTTTAAACGTGATGACTTTAATTAAATGTTTGTTTCTTTTTAAAATGTATTCTTATAGGAGAATTGGTTTTGATACTAAAATGATACGTTTTCACAAGTTGATTGTTTTTAAATGATCACATTTAAATGAGGAGACAATAATTATTTTACATCGTGAATCTTGATTTATTTGATCATCTGGTCAATTTATTATTAATTAAACGTCAATAGGGAAGTTAAATAACTAGAATTATTTTCTCTCTTATTTGAAATGACATATTTAATTCAATTTATCTAATGTAATAGAGTATTGAATGTTAGTGAGGAAATGGATTTAGTGAATCCAAAGTAGATTTAATTCTCGCCTTGATTTTGATTTGTTCATGTTATCATTTGGGAAATATGGGTCATAGAATTTGGCAAGTCTTCCAGTTGGGTTTCAATTTGTAGGTTGTTGTACTGTGTTAGCCAACCTTGGGATTGCCTTAGGTAGTGCATTAACTGTAGCCAGTTTCTTACCCAGTTATCACAAATGGGATTGTGTTGATTGTATGTCATGGTTAGGGATGTGATATCCTTACGTAGCACTTGTGTACCCTTGGGTTGTGGAGTTGTTCCACGTGTCATCTTAGAGGAGTGGCTTGTAACGAGGGTCGACACACAATGTGGTGCCAGGATAACTCATTGCAAGTTAGTTAATCTAGTGATAACTTAATTAACTGATTAGAGTATCATGTAGTATCAAACACTTAATAAGATAATCATGCCTCAATCAGGAACGCAAGGGCTTGTTAAGACTTGGGTTGAGACGAGAAGGCCTGGAATGGAAAGATTGTTATCTTGTCTCTACGAAAGATAATTGATTCTGCATTGGATTACATGAGGGGCTAGAAGTCGTTAGAGGTTACCAAGATAACCCAAGTTGGGGGTTGGAGCCTAGGAAGACTCACCAAGATAACCTATGTAACATTGTGATGACACTTCTCCTAAGTCAATAGTATGTTCGCATTAGTGATGCAACTGATTATGTAATTATGGAAGCATTGTAACCATTGTGTTAGTGATGTCATTATATTTATTTCAGTGTGGTTGTGTTAGCCTATGTCTAGAGGTAGATGTTCTTGGCTACAAATCCCTGTTACTATCTCCTAAAATGGGGGGTGGACCTTTGGGTTCCACTTGGTTGGGTGGAACATGCACCTTACTCCATTGGGTTTTCTTCTTGATCGTGTGGACGAGACTTCCAGTTGGAGAGCTCATATGAACCAATTTCATTTCATGCCTTGTTATTTCAGTTGATCTTGTGATGTATTACCCTTCATTTGTTATTGAGGTGGAAGTTGTAATTGTAACCTTATTTATTGGACTTGCCTCATTCGGGGAATGAGTGTTGTAACCTTATTTGTTAATGAATGGATTAATGAATTTGAAAGTTATCTCTTATGCTTGATGTAAATTATCTTAATTGGAATGTATGTGTTCATTTATTATTTAAATAATTGACGTGGTTTAAATTCATGTTTTTTGTTGAGGTTCTATATAACCTATGTCTCGTAACCTTAGAGGTTGTTCGCATTAGTTAGTGAACTTACTTATCAATTGTACTTTAAAAAAAAATGGTCTGTTTAAGTAATTAATTGCAAATTCCTCTAGGGTTGTGTGGTGGGGCATTACAATAAAGAATTCAATATGCCTTAACATTTTCATGATAGCCCACATAGATGGAAGACCTACTTTGTGGGTCCATAACCCTATGTTTATTTATTATAAAGTGATCCCATGGTAGAGAACCAAAAACCCTAAAATTATTCATTATGAGTTTCTAAATGCTTCAAAACTTAAATGGAGTGACTACCATCAAGGTTTTATGATGAATATGGTTCTAGATATTAGTGTTCATATGTCATAACAACATAGATGGTAACTAAGAAAAGTTTACATTGTAGGTTCACTATTTCCTCATTGATTAGACTCTTACAATAACCAATAATGTAGGAAATTTCTTTCAAAATCTACAAATGTAAGGAATTGAAAGGGAAAAAAGCTTTTATAAATAGCTTGGTCAGTGGGACACAATTACTAATTCATGATATGCATCTTATTACCCCCATAAATATTTTATTTCAAATGACTCATCTAAACCATTTTATTACCTTACAATTATAAATATTTGTAATGCATGTATTATAGTTATTATATTTTCTCATTATTTATTTAAACACAAAGCACATTCAATGATTAATATTTTCCCTATTTTGAATTTATGGTGTCAAGATATTGATTAAGGAATAAAGTATGGGGTAATTCACCTAATCATGGGCTAAGTTTGATATAATCATAACACACATCCAACCTATTTATAACGAAGTTTATTAGTCAAGTCCACAAGTTATTATGAATCAAAGGGATTGGTAAAACTTACATGACTAAAGTTGCAAATAATTTATTAATGTAGTTTTAACTCTTGATTGATTTGTGTACCACTCGCCCCCACTTTATTAAAGTGTATGACTGTAGATATAACTATGGGAATAATGGTATTTAACCATTGCCAAGGTATAAGGAGACTGAAAAATCCCATGTATGTGGTCCTACAAAGTGGTTGCTAGTGAATGTTACATTATTAATGATAACAAGTCACTATGTGAACAAAACCAAACTACATGAGTTTGACATAGATAGAGGCAAACACTAATCAAGTTTATAGAATTAATTTCAATGATGATCTTGGCTCCATGGGAAGTTATAGGAGACTAATTGATTTAGTTACCTATGGACCACTAACTAATAGATGATCACCTTGATGGTACAAGGAGATCAATTAAAATCTTAGGGACTAGTTATCATAAGTCAATATTGAAATTAAAAAAATCACAAGTATACTCATTCATGATCTTATTTGGTAAAACCAAAATGGAATTTATTTACTTCTATGTTGTGGAACAAAAAATTAGTTCATCCAAGTCGCTAAATGAAATGAAGCACTAAATCAAATTTTAATTGAGGGCCTATATTAATGTGTCATGATATCAATAATTATATCTCATCAATAAAATTATTAGTAGTCACTCTCGTGCCTTCCTATTGTCACAATACCATAGATATTAAAGTGATAACTCCTAATTTGTTTATTTTCCCTAGATTTTAATTGATTTAAGTGGGATCCATGTGCCATTTGTAGGTTTAAACAATAATAACAATCCATGAGCAACATTTCTTCCTTCTCCTAAACCTAAGTGGGGGAGAAATCCTAATAGTCAAAAAACCCAATTGGAATTGTTGTTGGGATCCAAACAACTCTTGGAAAAAATCTCACATTTGCTAGTAAGGAATCTTTATAGGAAAAGGGAGATGCCTCTACTATAAAAAGGAAACCACTTAAGAAGGTTGTGGGGTCTAGCACCTCATAACTAAATCTTAGATTGAGGATGTAGTGTCAAAAAATCTCGTCATTCACATTTTCACACTTAATCTAGGAATGATTAATGTTAAAATAAACCTAATGTCGCCTTGATCTAGTGTTGTAATGTGTTTTACACATTCACATTAGGTCTTGGGCCCTTTTTAAGCTAAATAAACCTAAATCTACTCTAATTTAGTGTTGTAAAGTGTATGCATTTACACCTTCACATTAATTTTAGGACCCTTGGACCTAATGTTGCCTTAATTTAGTGTTGTAATGTGTTTTACACATTCACATTGGATTTAGGGCCCTATTAAGCTAAATAGACCTAATTTTACCTTAATTTTATGTTGTAAAGTATATTTATTACACCTTCACATTGAGTTTTGGGCCCTCTTGCATTTATGACCTTTATATCATCATTAATAGGCCCCTAAGACCCTATATTATGCATCCAAAGGCATATTTTAACCAAAATCTTGACATAGACCTCATATAAACTTAATTTCTTCACTCCCTGACATTCACTCTCTTTAAATAGGCCCTGTGGGACCCATATGACACCTTGGGTGTATGAGTTCCATCTAAGTGGGATGCATATGCCACATATGGTGTATGAGTCCCATTTGGCCTATTTTTAAGGATTTAAGCAACAAATCATGGTTTTAAATTCAAATTTCTCCTATGTCGGCCTTTGGGATCTAATAAATAGTCATTTGAGTGCATCATCTATATAAACAAGATTTCAAATCATTATTTCACCTAAGCAAGACTAATCCTTCATGATATCAAGTCAAGAACTCAAGAGTTGAGCATTCCAAGAATTTACAAGATCATCAAGAGAGCATTCAAGATCATTTCTAAGGCATTCAAGGGAAAAAATCTCCATCATTTGTTCCAGCAATTCAATATCCGTCGTCATATCAAGGATATCAAGAATCAAGTATGTTATTAAGCTAGTGTTGTGATGTTGCATTCAAGATCCAAGGTCAAGCATTTTTATACACTTATCTCAAGACCTATATCTACATCCTTCATGGCCATTTCATGTTAGATTGTAGATTTACAAGGCATCATTCAAGGTATCATTATTTTATGTTTCATGTCCTTGCTTTATTATTTTTGTCAACTAAGGATATTATTATGGGTTTATCATGCTTGATCCATGATGAATCAAATCATAACATAGCCACTAATACTCAATCTTCAAACAAGATCATTCAAATAAAAGATAAACTAAACATTTATTGAAATGAAGCATTCTAAATATAAAAACATTGAAATGTCTATTATACCCCATTTGAAATGTATCCTATTTTGGAATTGGTGTCGTGTTGATGTGGAACAATGAACCTTTCCCAATCTCGTGATTAGTGAGCTTGTTTCAATCGATTCTATTGAAGAGAATCGATGAAACTATTGTGATAAATGGATGAAAACATGATTTATGCTAAATTGAACATGATGTGAGCTAAATTAACATGATTTTATGCTAAAATTTATCTAAATATGCAATTTATAAGATAATATAAGCTAATTCTAAGCTAAAAGATTCAAACCCTAATTTATAAACATTCTAAGATGGATGCATGGAAGCCATTAATGGAATCTTAAAGCTATTATGCAATTGAGTGTGAGTAAATTGTGAGTGTGAGTGATTTTAACAACATAAGTTTGAAATTGAAAGATGGATCCATTTGTCTCCAAATAGTGTTCTATATAGGAAAGCAAATGAGAAATGGAGGGTTCAGATTGAAAAATCTAATCAATGGTCAAGAATGGAGGAAATGGGAGGCATGGATCATGGATTCTTATCAACGAGTGAGAATGCAAGACGAGACTTAATCAAGGGTTCTCATTCATTCCAAACAAACACACTTTTGACCTGTTTAAGAGGTCAAAAGCTAACTTGCTCAAGAGGTTACAAGATAAATTGCATTTGAAGCCAAGTGAGAATATTCCCTTTTTCAAGTGATTGGAGGAGAAAGAACATGTTTTGGAATATTCATATGGGTGAGGAAAAAGGTTTAGTTAATTAAAACTAAATTGGATTTTACAAGGGGGAATATTCTTTTGGAATATTCCTTTGCAAGTGGGAGGAATTGGATTAATTAGATAATTGTTAATTAAACAAAGTTTAATCGTACAATTAGGGGATTAGAAGAATTAAAGTGATATTCATTAAATTAAATGATTTAATGAATGGGGAAAGGTGAAATTATATTGAATTAAATAACTTAGGGTTATTTAATTAACTGAGAGGACTTATGGAATTAAATTAAATACTTTGATTTATTTAATTTAATGAGATGAAATGTTAGCGTGAAAGGGGGTGAATTAACCGATTTGATGAATTAGGTAAAATAGATGAAAATGATGCAATTAATTAAATAGCTATGCTAATTTAATCAATTAAGCAAAAAGAGGATGGGTTTTGAGAGGAAATGATGTTAGTATACCTGATTTGAGTGTATGATATCATTTAGAACATTTTTCAGTGTCTACATTTTGCCCCTCTTTGAAGTGAGGTACTTGTTGCTTTGGTTCAAAGACTGATGCTCCTCAGATGAAAAATTGTTGCTTAAATAAAAAAAATCTGATTTTCAGATGCCCTATTGCTGAAGGATTAAACTGATTCCCTGTCCCCTTGAGAAATCAGGAAAAAAAAATGAATTTTGGGTTGATTTCTCGACAAAGATTAAAAGCTGCCCTAAGCGTCCAAAAAAAGGCTCCGGGATGCAAGAATCATGCCAAAAATGCAAAAATGATGCAAAATAATGTTCTAATTGAAAAAATTGTTGAAAATGATGATAAACCATAACTTGAATATGAAATTAGGGAAGAAAACCATAATTTTATAGCATAAATAAGCCAAGAAGGGTCACTTTCAATTCATTTGTGCATTCACACCTTAGAGAATTCTTGTTTTTGTTAGTGTAATTAATTAATTATTACACTAGCATAATTTAACTTAAGTTTTAATTAATCATATTACCCCTAAGTTGTATTTAATCATTTAATAAAGTTGTTGAGATAAGATTCCCTTGTAGAAGATGAGTTGTCTTTTCTAGAACTTATCTTCATCTTGTTATCATTCCCTAAGTAGTTGGTTAGGGTTTCTTGTTGTCACATGAACTGTGATTTGAACACTTGACAACATCCTGTTCATTCTAGGTTTAACACTTGCCTATATAATCAGGCATATGTACTCTTTGTAAAATATCCATCTATCTATCAATTTGATAGATCATAATAGAATCTCTATTTTGAATGTCATTATCATACTTTCTTTGTGGTTGAATATTTCTTCCTAACAAAGGTCCACATGTGCATCCATCATTCCAACATGGTATCAGAGCTATTCTAGTGAAGGTTCATCCCAGGATCAAGAAAGTTTGGCTAGTGAGATTCTTTGGCAAGCAAGGGTTTGTTGCAAGCCATTTTTTATTGGAGTCGTCATCATATTTGCTTCAAAAATCTAGTTTTCACTCATTTTCAAAAAAATAATTTCTGGGTTTTGTAGCCAGCGTCGAAATATGAAATGGGTATCTTTTAGATTTTGTATATCTTGCACAAATCTAGAGAAAATCTTAGTCTAAAAAGCATTGGGCGTCATTTTTCTCCTAGCTAAAGGTTAAAAAAAATCAAATTTTCATCTTCTACTTGTTGGATCAAGAAACGATTTCTAGGTTTTTATTTTTGTCTACAAACAATGAGTAGATTTTCTAGAAATCAAATTAGAAATAAATGTTTTTGCTAGAAAACCCGTTTCCTGCAGGCTAAATTCAATTTTTTTGAAAAATTCATAACTTTTGGCCACGATGTCCATTTTTAGCAAACGAGATATTGACGGAAAGCTTGTTCGAGCACTTCATAGTGGTGTAGGCCATTTTTTTAGATTTGGTCATCTACACAAATTTGAGGTATTTTTCATCATGGAAACAGATGTGAACATTGGTTTGTGCATGCACTCTTTTTAATTTTTTGTTTATTCATATTTAGGCATTCTCTCATTTTGCAATCATTGGGTATTGTAATAAATGAACTGATATAAAGTTCCATCAGGGGGGTTTCTTGCATAATAATCTGATTTGAGTGTGCATGCACTTTGATCTTCATTGTGTTTTGATGACAACTCACATGGGTTGTAATCTGGTTTCTTAGTTTCTTTTGGCCACTTTTTTGTCTTAGCTTGACACATATTAGATTCATTTCGGATCCATCTCAGTTTGAGGGCCACTAAATTTGTGGTTAATGTTCCTGAGTCTTTATGGTACTTGTTCTCATGGAAAATTTTTAGTCTCAGTTTGACATCAACATCGAGATTCACGACTTCCAGATTCTGTCATCATCTTTTCATCTACTATTGCTTTATGGATTCCAGGGTTGTTCCAGTTTGGTGTTTTCGAGTGTTTCGTGGTATCGGGTCTGATGTTGCATTATTATGATTCTAATATGGTTTCTTGTAGATAGAAGTATCTTTCCTTGCTTGCCAAATTTCGGTTCCAGCGTTACTCCATAGTGTTCTTCCAGTGTTTCTTTGTTGCAGTCATCTCATTGTAGGGGGGTTGTCCCACTGGGTTTTCTTTCTCTACCTCATTATTGCATTTTTACATGGGTACCTGATCAGGCCTTGTTGTCGAGACCCATTCATGCTTTCTTGCATTCATCTTAGTTTTAGGTGCATGCTTATCTAGTCTCCCTAAGTTGCACTTATGGGGGGGGGGTGTTAGTGTAATCAATTAATTATTACACTAGCATAAGTTAACTTAGGTTTTAATTAATCATATTAGTCCTAAGTTGCATTTAATCATTTAATAAAGTTGTTGAGATAAGATTCCCTTATAGAAGATGAGTTGTCTTTTCTAGAACTTATCTTCATCTTGTTATCATTCCCTAGGTAGTTGGTTAGGGTTTCTTGTTTTCACATGAACTGTGATTTGAACACTTGACAACATCCTTTTCATTCTAGGTTTAGCACTTGCCTATATAATCAGGCATATGTACTCTTTGTAAAATATCCATCTACTATCAATCTGATAGATCATAATAGAATCTCTATTTTGAATGCCATTATCATACTTTCTTTCTGGTTGAATATTTCTTCCTAGAAAAGGTCCACATGTGCATCCATCATTCCAACAACTTTGAGCTCTGATCCTTTGACGAAATGGCAAGACGAGAGCTCTCATGACACATTTTTGATCAATTTTGAGAGTACCAAAAGTTTTCAGGCATAGGACCACCAGTATGTGATTCAAAACCTAATTTGAAATTTGAATTTTTGATGCATTTATTTCTCTTTGAAATTTAAACTTGGCGGCGTCACTATATATCAATGCCCATTTGAGAATCGACGATGCTAAAATAATTTTTAGTGACACATATGTTTATGGTGATGCAGCTCACAATTTAGAATTAGGGTTTCCAATTTTAAATTGTGATGCATATTTATATAGTGACACACTTCCCGATTTGAAAATTAGGGTTAGGGTTTCCAAATTTTAAATCACGACGCATATGTTTCTAGCGATGCAATTTGAAATTTGCAATTTTTGTTTTATAGCGACGCTATTATGATTTTTGAGTTGAAAATTCTCAATTGAGTCAATTTTTCTTGAATTTTGACATCGTGCACTTCATGAGTGCAAGAGGTCATTCCAGTGCTAATGTCTCATGAGTACAGACCCACGGTTTTGGAGAGACTGGGTGATTTTTCTGAGTTGTGCCAAGAGCACCTATGAGAGATTGGCTTATGGTATGTTGCATATGCGCCCATCATCTGTACACATCTAGCTATGATGACTACATTGTGCGAGCGATGGCATAGTGAGATTTCATTGTTCCTGTTAGAAACCAAGATCACCTGCATGCAATCACCTATCACATGCAAAAGACATGCAGAACCAAAGAAGATGTTCTGCAAACCTCAAAGTAAAAATGCATTATTGAGAATTCTTAAATTACAATGAGATGATTTGCTTTATAAAAGCAAAGTATGCAACCCTAATCTTGACCTAAAAACAACTCAACTAGGTAAAACTTACTTATTAATTAAGTAAACTAATTATTACATAAGAAAAACCTAAGTAAAGTTATGCAAGTGTAATTAAATATTAATTACACTAACACCCTCCATAAGTGCAACTTAGGGAGACTAAATAAGCATACACCTAAAACTAAGATGAATGCAAGAAAGCATGAATAGGTCTTGACAACAAGGCCTGATTAGGTACCCATGTACAAATGCAATAATGAGCTAGAGAAGGAAAACCCAATGGGACAAACCCCCCCTACAATGAGATGACTGTTGCAAAGAAGCACTAGAAGAACACTGTGGAGTAACATTGGAACCGCAATTTCGTAAGCAAAGAAAGATACTTTTGTCTACAAGAAACCATATCGGAATCATAATAATGCAACAACAGACCCGATGCCACGAAACACTCGAACACTCCAAACGAGAAAAACCCTGGAATCCATAAAGCAATAGTAGATGATATGATGATGACAAAATCTGGAAGCCATGAATCTCGATGCCGATGCCAAATTGAGACTAAAAATTTTCCATGGGAACAAGTACCATAAAGACTCAGGAACATTAACCACAAATTTAGTGGCCCTCAAACTGAGATGGATCCGAAATGAATCTGATATGTGTCAAGCTAAGACAAAAAAGTGGCCAAAAGAAATGAAGAAACCGGATTAAAATCCATGATATTTTTCATCAAAGCACAATGAATATCAAAGTGCATGCACACTTTAATCAGATTATTATGCAAGAAAACCCCGTGATGGAACTTTATATCAGTTCATTTATTACAATATCTAATGATTAAAAAAAGAGAGAATTCCTAAATAGAAAATAAATATAAAATAAAAAAATACCTAAGATCTATGTAGAGGACTGAACTAGCTTTCCAACGCCACTAGAATCGCGAAAAAAGGATCACCAAGTCAAAAGATATGCCCTCCGGAGTGAAAAACACAAGTTTTAAGTTCAAGGACCTGCAATATAAAATTGGAACATAATTAGGAAAAATAACCTACACCAACAGAATGGTCTCGGAATCAGCTTTCCAATGATATCTCATTTGTGAAAAACCGACCTCGTACGCAAAAGTTATTCCCGATTTGGTGAAAGTGTTCCAGAATGGCCAATATGGCCTGCAGGCAGCATAAGGGGCTTAAAAAAAAAAAGCCCCTGGTCCTGTACGCGACCAGGGGCTCTCAGAATGGGGGCTGGGGTGGAGCCCCTGGTCATCCATATGACCATGCGAAGTGCTGGGAGGCCGGCTGGGGGCTAGGCGCATAGCGCCCGGTCCCCCATATGACCGCAGGTTGTTCTGACTAGGCCCTCAAGGGCTACAAACTGGCGGGCAATGGTGGGAATGGGCGGCGCCACCTGGGGACCGCCACTCCTGGTGGCCGTCGGGTGGCGCACTGGCGATGCCCTCCATTTATTATGGCAGTGCCAAATATTCGCCAAAATCCTGAGTTTTTTTCAATTTTTTTAATTTTTTTTAAAGTTTGTGCCTCGAGAAGCATACCAAGGAGGTCATACGGCCTCCCTGACAAATTTTTTTTGCCTTTCGGACCAACTTCTCCAAAAATGAAAAAATGAAGGGTGATCTTAGGGTTTTTGACCGCTACAAACATGATGGTGACCTCTGTTTGTGCTCAAAACGCTCCAAAAAATAGGCTACCCCCAGAGCTTACAAAAAATCACCGAGCTTGAAACCCTCACAAATTTGGCAAATGATGACCAAAATCTGCAAAATGAAAGTCAATCCTGACTTTTTCTAGCACTCTGAATCCAATGGTGAAGCCCAATCTGATCCAAAACACTGCATAGATGAGCTCAAGGCATGAAATCCTCGAGGAACCCCGAACAAACTCTGTAATGATTTTTTCCAAAATTTGAGAAAGGGTTGCATGTCAAGACTCTGATACCATGTTAGAAACCAAGATCACCTACATGCAATCACCTGTCACATGCAAAAGACATGAAAAACCAAAGAAGATGTTCTATAAACCTCAAAGTAAAAATGCATTATTGAGAATTCTTAAATTACAATGAGATGATTTGCTTTATAAAAGCAAAGTATGCAACCCTAATGTTGACCTAAAAATAGCTCAACTAAGTAAAGATTACTTATTAATTAAGTAAACTAATTATTACCTAAGAAAAACCTAAGTAAAGTTATGCAAGTGTAATTAAATATTAATTACACTAACAGTTCCACCTTTCGATAGGAGAGGCAACAATGACATTAGAGGATGTATGGTGGATACTACGTTTGTCGATACATGGTCAAAGTGTGATATATGATGTTGACATCGGATATGACTCCTACCATGAGGTGATGGAGATTGAGGACATATTTGTATTCACTTCATAGATCGATCTTGAGATGTACAGAGGTCGAGTTCCCACTTTTAGATTGATTATTATAGTCATCATTTTAGGTTTGGTCGCTCCAGATCGACAGAGTAGAGGATTTAGTCCAAGCTGGGATTGGCATGGAATCGGATGTTGTACATGACACTTTTTTCATGGGAGCCAGTGATGTTGGCCTCAATATATCAAAATATGCATGACTTTGTCTACTGTGATGGTAGAGCTATTCAAATAGGGGTTACCTTGCTTCACATTTAGGCTTGGGAGCATATTGTTATGCTCCAATCGATTGTACAGATGGTTGAAATTGAGCAAGATGATCTTGTGGTTTGGAAGTACAAAGGTGCCATCACTTTGCAGCACATAAGGTAGCTTGGTATTCCATACTGGTGATGAGTACTGGATGATATGATAGTGTTTAGATGGCAACCCTAGCTATAGATGCTAGTGTGCTATGACAATGTTCAACAACTCCACTTTTCCAGATAGACCTGGTGCATGTAGGGTCGGGAGGAAACAATCATAGAACGATACTTGCCAAACAGAGTGGCTCAATAGTTTGGTGAGCCATAAGATAGGCCAGATGATGCGTACAAGGCCATATTTGTGATATCACTTCGAGAGGTACCCACATGGGGACTTACGATTCCAACCCCTAAGGTGGTCAAGGATTTTCAACAATTTGTGGCAAAACCATGGGCTTATGATCAAGCTTAGGCAGAGACACAAACAATGCCTAGTTTACACCCCTGTACAGGTTGAAAGATTCAGTGGGTGCTCCTCCATGAGGGATACCTAGAGGGAGGGTAGCAAGCAAGGGTAGAGGACAGGGTGGCCAGGATGGCCAGATTCTTGGGCCACCACTAGTGGGATAGCAACCTTCTATTCAGTAGCATCCAGTTCAACCACCACCACTAGATCCCAGAGATATATAGATTCAATAGCTGGAGCAGTAGCTACAAGTTATTATAGGTGAGAGGGATCAAGCCCGCTAGAAAATTTTGGTTATCACTACTGAGTTGGACCAGGCCAAACAACAAGTTGTGGCCATCACAATAGAGAGAGATCACGTGAGGTAGCAGGTATAGGTTGTGACTATTGAGAGAGATCAAGAGATCGGGTGATGACAACAGTTAGAGGTGATGACAGTAGCCACCCAGGGTAGAAATATATCCACTAGGCTGTACAAAGAAGCTATGACCGAGGTAGCCTATTATAGGATGCATTTCCATAGAGATGTGTCAACACCACTTAGAAAGCCTGAATACTCACAAAGGAGCGATGCAAGGCCTAGGGTTGAGGATCAACAAGAGAGGCATGTCAGAGAGGGGAGCAACCATCAGGGCTAGCTCAAGTGTACATACACTTTTTGATTTTGTTTCCCATTCTTTGATATAGATATACGTTCACAGGCTCCTTTTTTATAGCCTCATGGATATTGTATTTATGATCGAAATACATACACTAACTCAGATAGTGTACCACACCATTCATTTTTTGATATATATATATATGATACAGATATGGATATAGATTCTATATGATGTGTTCATCTTATTTCATGCTTATGATTGTATGGATGCATGATATGAGATGTGACATGCTTATATGTTATCATGTATGGATGCACTTTATTTATTCTTTTGTGATGATGTGAGATGATATGTGATGTAATGTTATGGATGGATGCAATGCTAACTCTTTTTTAGTATCTTTTCATGATATGCAAATGTTATGTTATGATTATGTACACAAATGTTATGGATGCATTCTTGTTTACGTATTTTCCTATGCAGTTTTATGATGTGATGATGTATGCATATGGATGTATGGATGGATAATGCAAATGTTTATGCTTATGATATGATATGCAATGCATGTTTATGATATGTGATACAATGATTTAAGATGCATAGAATAACAAATCTATATTATTTGTCACAACTTAAATGATAATGATGATGCAAGATGGATGCATTGACAATGTTTTTGTTGACTGTCATGATACCAAGTTAGCATGGAGAGAAGATAGAAGAAATGAAATGAATGACCATTGATTTTGATGATTGCCTCAAAATATCCAATAAGTCTATGATCCATTGAGACTTTATTAAAGATGGTGGTGAGAAATGCATGATGAGTATTTTCTCAAATCTCAGGATTGGGATATTCCATCGTTCCTTATTGTTTGATATAACACATAGATATGATGAATCAAGGTATTGATAATCAGAATGGCGTTGTATCTAGTGTAATGGACTTTGACTCTACAAACAGATAAGATAGTTCTTGTTCACATCTTGACATATGAAAACCTCCTTGGAATGTAAGTTCAAAGCTTAGAATATATTGGACCAAAGCATACGCAATAATCAACAACATACTCCAAACAACCTTCCTACACACAACCAAGCAAGTATGCACCATGATTATTTTACAAGAATACACACAAGCACAGAAAACAAAAGATAATGATTGATGCCCCATTTCTTTCTCTCTAAATCATTTTGATAGACATCATCAAGAGGTCCTCAGAATGGGTCATTAAGATAAATCATAAGAAAAGAGCAAAGACAAACAATCGATGTTATCCATATCTCTTGCCAGTTTAACTTAGCTAAGGTGATGCCTGATACTGGTGTCCATCACAGGAAGGATACATCCTAGGAAATGTTGATCAGGTGGTTTTTTGATCTTAGCATGATGATGAGCTTTATGATAATCCATTGATACAAAATTCATTGATGCATTTACCTATGATTTAGACTTTAGATCTTGACAATTAGTTTCTCACTTTATGACTTGCTATACTTGTTTTCTACTTGTTTTTCCAAAGGTTGAAGGTGATGACCAATTTATTATGGGTGAAGGTTTATTGCGGGTGAAAGAGAAATGAGATGGATGGTTTGGTTTTTTTGGAATATTTCAATGTTTTTGATATTTTGAAAAAACATTGAGGCTATTTTTGATCTTTTTGAAAGTTTATGCAAATGTTTTGGTTTTCGATTATTTGAGATTGTTTAGGGTTTTTTCTCAATATTTAGATGTTCAGGGATTTTTTGAATATTTCAATGTTTAGGGATTTTCTAAGTTTCGACCAAGAACCTAACCTAAAGACCTATCCTATGGGCCTCGGGGGCTGATCAAAGATTAGTCTTGCCTATGCTATACACGTAGAGACCATGTAGTTTGACTAACTTGACTTATTAACAAATGAGATATGGATAGATTAAGGGATGTCAATTTATTATGATGGACTCCTAAAGGACTGACCTAGGATGTCTCGAGGGCACATCAATGATGGCCTTACCTACATTCAAGCTTAGAGATGACGTATTTCGACAAGGATACTACTTTTCAATTTTTGATGTTTGAAATTTTTAGGATTTTAGATGTTTTCTGGATGTTTTGGATTTTGCCTTTACAATTTTTTGAATGTTTTTGGTATTTTAGATGTACAGGATTTTGCAAATGTTTTTGGATTTTTTGATGAGATTTCCAATGACCTTAAGATACACAAGAACCTAATATGATCCATAATGAAGTTCCCCTAGTGTGTCGCAATAGACTACCTTGATATAGGCAGCGCAAACTGGCCTTAGGAATATGCCAAGTAGTACTAAAAGGGATATGATACTTCACAACATCATGCTATGATAAGGATGTGAATGGGTGATGGAAAGAATGATAGGATAAAGATCCAAAGAATTAATGGAGGTGCTTTATTTATGTGAGGCACTTGTTTTCCAGGTTTTCACGAAGGTACTTGCCCAAAGTGCCACCGAAGTGGTTTTCACTAGAGGATTTTTTTTTCTTTACTTTTTCAATCTTTTTTCTCTCTTTTTTTTGGATTTTGATATTATTATTTTTTGTATTTTCATATTTATACCCTTCAGGTGAAGGCATAAAACTTTGTAAGATGCAAGTTGTTAGTTGGCTCCTATAAGGGTTCACCTTCAGGTGTTGATATTTGATATGCTCCTGATCCATAGCTTGGTGTGAAAACAAAGGGACCCAACCACTTAGGCTCAAACCTTCCTTTATTCTCTTGATCTAGTAGATTCTTCTGATTCTGCTTTAGGACAAGATCCACTACCTAGAAAGACTAAGATTTGATCTTCTTATTGTAGCTTTGTTTCAGTCGGTTTTGATATACTTGCAAGTGATTGAGGGTGTCAAGATGACACACATCCAAAAATTCTAGCTCATCCAGAAAAGAGACTTTGTATTCTTCATTGGTGATTAGGTTCTTTAGTGACACTCGTAGTGATAGGATTTCAACCTCAATAGGAAAAATGGATTATGATCCATGGACCAAGGAGAAAGGGGTTGCACCTGTGGGTGTGCGGATATTGGTTCGATAGGTCCAAAGAGAAAGATTTAATTGCAGATGCCAGTCATGGCCAACTTCATTGACTATTTTCTTTAGGATTTTAAGGATGGTCTTGTTTGTAGCCTCAACTTGACCATTTCTCTAGGGATAATACGAGGTAGAGAATTGGTGTTGGATCTTGAATCTTTGGCATAGCTCTTTCACATCCTAATTTTTGAAGGGTGTTTTGTTATCTAAGATTAGAGTTTGAGGAACACCATGGCAACATATTAGGTAATTCAAGATAAACTTGGCAATTTTTTTCCCCATTATGTAGGTCATAGGAATGACTTCAACCCACTTGGTAAAGTACTCAGTGGTTGTTATGATGAACTTGTGGCCATTAGATGAGGTTGGAGTGATCTTTCCTATGAGGTCCAGGCACCACTGTGATAAATTCCAAGGTGTAATCATTAGTTGTAATTCCTGAGTTGGAGCATGAATCAAATCTCCATGTTGTTAACACTGGACACATTTATGCACATACTTATGAGCTTATCTTTCCATAGTTGGCCAGTAGTACCCCATCCTCAATATTTTCTTAGCTAAAGTCATACCACTAGAATGGGAACCACATATGCCATCGTGCACTTCTTTTAAAGTAGTTAAGGCTTCCTCTTGGTTAAGAAATTGTAGTAATATTCCTTTGATGCTTCGATGGTAAAGGGTATCACTTATGATCACAAATCAAGATTCCTTTTTGACAAAGGTCTTTTTGAGGTTGGAGGTGATATCAGATGGGAGGGTTCCTCTGCTAAGGTAGATAAATAAGTCATGATACTATGGGGATCCAAGACCAACAATGACACGTGAATTCAAATTCAGGGATTTTGAAGGTCGGTACGAGAAGTTTTTCTACCAATAATTTGCATTGAAGGATGTTGTTCAACATGTCTAACAATGATTTGATTGTTGCCATGGTGTATGTTGCTCTGTTTTTTATGCGAGGAATGTACTCAAAATTTATGTCTATGAAAAGGTCCTTGAGATTCTCTACCATCTTCTTATAAGTAGTGAGCTTATCATGCTTATTTTGATAGTCATCATTGACTTGGTTGATAACCAGCTGTGAGTCCCCATAGAATTTCATCTCTTGTATCTGCCATTGAACTGTTATACTTAGATCTATGATTAGGGGTTCACACTCAACAATGTTGTTGGTACATGGGAATGATAACCTATGTGACTTTGGAATGCAATCACCTTGATGGGTGATGACAAGAATACCCACTCCTGATCCATGTTGGGTGAATGATCCATCAAAGTACATCTTCCATTGATCTATGATATTAACCAAGAACAGTAATTTTTCAAGGAACTCAGATATCAAAGGGTTCTTTGCATAGATAGGTGCATCTGCTA
This sequence comes from Sequoiadendron giganteum, assembly GCA_007115665.2. Classification (NCBI taxonomy): domain Eukaryota; kingdom Viridiplantae; phylum Streptophyta; class Pinopsida; order Cupressales; family Cupressaceae; genus Sequoiadendron; species Sequoiadendron giganteum. Next base: position 609,296,562 of record CM021103.1, read on the forward strand.
GCTAGTATGAGATCACTTCTCCTTTGATTTCCTTGAGCTCCACACACTCTATGTCAAATTTAGTTAAGACCATCACCCATTTGGCCATTCGCCCAGTGAGAGTTGCTTTAGATAATAGGTATTTCAATTAGTGAATCTTTGCAATAAGTTTGATTTGATGGGACATGTAGTGTCTGAATTTTTGTGAAGCAAAAAATACTACTATGCATGCTTTCTCAATTAGTGAATAGTTCATTTCATAGACCACCAATGTCCTACTGATGTAATAGATAGCTCTTTCCTTTCTATTTTCATCATGTTGTGCTAGAAGAGATCCTAATGTTGCTGATGTTGCTGAGATATATAGGATTAATGGTTTATTTGGTATCAGCGAAATTAACATTGGAGGTGTCAATAAATATTCCTTGACTTTTTGGAAATATTTATTACATTTATCATCCCATTTGTCCTTTATGGAGAAGATGTGAAAAGGGGTGGATTTTATCTGATAGTTGCGTTATGACCCTTTTCATAGACTATACTATTCCTTGTAATCCTCACATATGATTGATTATTTTTGGTGATTCCATGTTGAGGATGGATTTTACCCTTGCTGGATCAATCTATATCCCTCTTTGTGAGATGATAAAGCCAAGAAGTTTCCCTAATGTAACCCCAAAGACACACTTTTTTAGATTCAATCGTACCTTGTATTCTTCAAGCTTGTTAAAGATGGGTCCTAAGACTTGTATGTGCTCATTTCTTTTCTTTGATTTTTCCAAAATATCATCTACATAATATTCTTGTTGTGTGGACCCAAATGGCATCATGTTCCTACAATAGGTTCCCCATGGACAAGTGAATGCAATTTTATGTTGATCCTTCTTGGCAATTATGATTTGATTATAGCCTAAAAAACCATCCATGAGTGATAGCATTTCATGCCCAGTTGTTAAGTCCACAATAAGGTCAATGTTAGGAAGAGGGAAATCATCCTTTGGGAATTCCTTGTTTAAGTATCTGAAATTAGTGCAAATTTTGATGCCCCCAGTGGGTTTTGAGACTAGTGCGAGGTTTGAAACCCACTTAGGATAATCTATAGATCAAATGAATCCAACGTCAAGAAGCTTTTGTAACTCTAGCTTCACCAAGAGTGCTATCTGAGGGTGCATCTTCCTTAATTTTTTCTTGACTAGCTTGGCTTCAGGATAAACTACTAAATGATGCACAACTACTTCAGGATCAAGGCCTAGCATATCTATGTATGGCCATGCAAAGTGAGCTCTTCTCTCTTTCAGGAGTTTTTCTAGGTTCTTTTATTCTTCATCTAACAGGGATTCAACATAGAAAGTGATCTTAGGTGCTTCTTTTATTCCCACATTAACTTGAGTTTCCTTTTCTACTAGCACTATTGACTTCTCTAGATGCATTGCACTAAGGGGGATATTGAATCCCTCATCCATGGGCACCTCAAAGAGGTTTTCACCATCAGATGTATCCATTGTTTTTACTGTTTTAGGATCAGAGAGTGCCACAGTTTGGTTTTCACTCAAAATTCTACATGTTAGTTGCATATCATCAATTTTGTGACCAAAGGATTCAATCATCTCCCCATAGTAGGCCCTTATATCTAGCTCTATGTCAAAAATTTCTTTGTGATCTTCCCATGGTAAGTTTTCGTAGAGTCCCATGAATTATGAGATTGCTTCATCTTTTTTGAATAAATCTAAAATTGATGGTCCTTGTTGGTCCATGTCAATGAGTTGTGGGTATACTAGGAGTATTTCGGTTGGTTGATTGCTTGGAGCAAAGGAGATAACATATATCATGAAGATGGATTTATTCTCAAATAGGTCAACAACATCAAGGGGAAATTCATCTAAGGTTGTATCATGTGATGGAGGTAACCAAGAGGAAGCCTCAACCCATTTAGCAGAAGTACCTTTACCAATAAGGGTTACCTTGCTAGTAGTACAACCTAGGCCTAGATTCTTTCATCGTTTCTCAGGAATGATAGGTTCTAGCAAGCCATTTTGATTTTGTCCTAGCTTCTCATTCTTGTTATAATTCCATCCCTTCATTAGCTACAAGCCTTTATTGTCATCTTCCATGGGAAGAATAGGGACAGGTTGTTCATCCTAATAAAGGAGTTTAGAGACATCCTCCTAGTTGATATCTTCTTGATTTAGATCCCCCCATTTGGTGAAGTTAGTAGCTTCCATCTTGATTGTTTCAGGCTCTTTGGTACTAGATGTCGGTTTTCCATTGGATTGAGGAGAAAGAGGTAGCTCTCATAGGATGAAGGTATCCTTTATCAGCTTATAGTTCCCACAACCATCATCTTGAATTACTACTTTGATGTCAGAAATGTTTTGCACAATGGGTGTTTTCATTGCTAAGGTAAGTGTAAGGGATGATGGGTCAACAAATGAGGTAGATGGTGTAGGCCCTTTTTCATTCTTGGGTATTTGGGGTATCTTATAGAACTTAGCCTCAAGATTCTTGTAGTTGTAAAAAGGCTTAGGATATCCATGGATGGTAATTTCTCTACCCTCGAAAGGAAACTTTACACATTGATGATAGATCAAGGCTAGAAATTTTAAGGCATGGATCCATGGTCGACCAACTAAGATTTTATAGGGAAGATCAAGGTCTAACACTTGGCATGTAGTTTCTATAATGAGAGGTCCTACTTGGATAGGAAGTGTAATGATGCCTTGTGATACTCGTTCTTGGTCGTCATATGCTTTGATGGTGGTACTATTTTTTTCTTAATAGTATCTAGTGAATAGCCTAGATTCTTGATTAACTATAGAGTACAAATGTTCATACTAGAACCTCCATCTACTAAGACTCTTTTGACCTAGTTTTTATGAATGATAACCTCAAGGTGTAAAGCACAATTATGAGAGGCTTGCGATGGGAGGTCTTGTTCGAAGAAAGTGAGAATATGATTAGTGATATGCCCCACCATAGCTTGAAATTGATCGATGTCAATATCCTCCAGGATAGATGACTCAAACAAAGCTTTCTCTAATATTTCCCTATGTACGGGGGATAGCATTAATAGCTCTAAGATTGATATTTGTGTAGGGGTCTTCTTAAGCTGATCTAGGAGATTATACTTGTTGGTATTTGATGTTGGAAAATTAGGTTGTGTCCTAGATTGAGGTGGGACTCCTTGAATGATAATTTTTCCATGTCGTGTGGTGAATCCACACTCTGCACTAGATCCTCTGATGGTGATGACAGTTATGACACTACAATAGGAAGAGACAACATTGGAATAGGTATGTTGTATGTTCATGTAATCCTTAGCTTTTCCATTGTTGTTTACTTTGTTATGATCCAACATAGGGTTCTTGTATATCTTAAGATCTTGATTCCCAGTTGGTACTTCAATAGATTTGGTGTCATTCTCTATGAGGTCTTGGATGATATTATTGAGTCTCATGTAGTTTTTTGTTTTGTGTCCTTTAATTTTGTGAAATTCATAGAGATCGTTCTCATTGTACCAAGATGGTTTCTCTTGCGGTTCTTGGTAGTTTTCAAAGTTGATAAGTGTTATTATATTTGACTCTACCAACTTCTTCATGATGGTTTCAATAGGTTAAAATAATTGTGTGTACTTGCATTTGGGATAGTTGTTCTTGTTGGTGGTTCGCCTTTGTTGCATCTCGGTGTTGTTGATCTGATTGTTCGAAGGGGGTGTTATTTGCTACATAGTTGGTTGAATGTTAGCAAATTGATTTTTGTTTGGTCTAGGAGCACTTAGGAACACCTTAGCATCTACCACACCATCATTTTTCACATTTTTTTTTGGCCCAGACACGAGGCTTTTCATTTGAATTGTCTATGGGTGGTTTTAAGCTTGAGTATTTCCTTGTGATATTAGAGCTTGTTTGATGTTAATGGCTCTAGGGACAAGCTCTTCATAAGATTTGATGCACTGTATTTTTAAGTGGAAAGATAGATCGGGGTCTAGATTTTCTATGATGATTCCCACTTGTTGTTCATCAGGAAGGATCCACTTGCTCTTACTAGCCTTTTGTCTCCGTCGTTGCAAGAAATTGGTGAAAGATTCTCCTTTGGTTTGTTTGAGAGTGTACAACTTTTCTAGACTTACGTCCATGTCCAAATTAGAGGAGAGATGATCTATGAATTTATCACTAATTTATTGGAAAGTTTTGATGCTAGGCGGTAGATGAGAGAACCAATCCATAGAAAGACCCATTAAGCTTCGAGGGAAGAGACACATTAAATAGGAATCATTGTAATCCACCTCCATACACATGATAAATTCTTTGACATGGTCCATAAGACTTCCTCTCCCTTTGTATTTATTGAATTTGGGGATTTCAAATCTAGGAGGGAATGGAACCATTGTGATGTTTATATCAAATGGATAAGGACATAGATTCTCTGTATGGGGCTTCTTGGTCTTGCTCATTCGAAGGTCATGTATTTCTTGGGATAGTGTCTTAAATTGTGATGCTCGATCATCTTGCAGGTTTGTTGGAGGAACATATGGTGGGATGATGGATGATTTGTACATGATATTTTGATATGATGATATGTTGTATGGGGTGTATGGTGATGTGAGGTTATGTGAAGGTGATTGAGGTGTTGATATATATGTTCCTAATGCATTTGGGTTGATGATTTTTTGTTGAGGATTATAGTAGGAACTTTGTTGTTTTTGTTCTTGTTGATGTTGGGCATACTGTTGAGCTAGTAAGGCTTGTTGTTTTTGTTGCACCATGAGGCCTTGTTGTTGGGCCTGTTGTTGTTGTTTTGTTGTGAGGGCTTACTGTTGGGCTTGATGTTGTTGTTGCACCATGGGGGCTTGTTGCTGGGCCTGATGTTATTGTTGTGCTACTAAGGATGCTTGGTAGGCTTGTTTTTGTTGTGATGCTAAGGATGCTTGATAATCTTGTTGTTGTTGCTGCTATTGTTGTTGTTGTTGTTGTGTTGCTAATTATGTTTCTTGTTGTTGTTGTGCGGCTAAGGTTACTTGTTGTTGTTGTTGGATGGCTTATTGATAAGCTTGTTGTGATTGTTGTAAGGCTAAAGTATGAGTTTGCAATGTAGGACATGTTGGGTGTGGGACACTTGCGATGGATTATGGGCGTTGATGTTTTGGATGAGTTGTGAGCTGGTGATGAGAGATTGGGAGTTCCATTGGTTTAAAATTCCTTGTAAGATGGTGGATTGAGGTGGAGGAATGTAAGTTTGAGGTCCCATTTGATTTTTCATAGTGAAGGGGACCATAGGGAAAGATGAGGATGGTGTCATTAGATTTTGTAATGGTAAGGACATACAAAGACCTTGAGTCCATTGATTGAAAAGGTTCCCTTTTCCAATATTGTGAGGATTTCCTTGTGCTAGAGACGTATAAAAAGGATTACTTGTGTTGATGGGATTCATTACCAAAGGATTGATTTGAGATGGGTTGATGATGGATGGTATGAATGTGTTTTGTGAAACCAATGGTATAGATGAACCAATGGGAGAATTGGGCAAAGATGTCCCTATTTGTATTGAGGTTTGACTCTATGATATAGTATTGACATTCCCTTGTGTGCTATATTGATACACTTGGTCCATACTAATTTGTGTGATGGTGGTCACACTTGTGGTACTCATGGGTATGGATGAAGAGGGGTGTCCTTGATATGTGGAGGTTGTAGTGGAGTAATGAAGGTCAAGGGGTTTATATGGTTGTTTAGGATTTTTGGGAACAGGAGGAGCACCAAAGGTATGTGTCCAAGTGGTTGTTGGAGGTGGAGGATTGGTGTCAAGGGTACCCACAAGCGTATATCTTTCAAATGGAAGGGTTAGACTAAAGTCCTTGGCAAGGCCAGTTGCAACTATAGGAGTGGATGTTTGATTTATCCCTAATGGTGGAGTTGTGAAACCTTGTGCCAAATTTTATGTAACAAATGATGGGGAAATTAGAGCTATGTTTTCAAATGCTTGATGTTCCATGATTTCCTCCATAGTAAGATCAAAGGGATTGTTGAAGATGTCTTCTATATCATATGGTCCTGACAGAGATGATGATTGTTATGATGGGGTGACTTGACTTATCAGATCAAATTATAGAGGATTTGGATCACTTGAGGTAAATATGACTTTGGTTTTCTCCATGATTCTCTTGTATTTACCATAAATTTTGGGTCACTTATGGGAGAGTTATGTTGAGATTTATAATGTTTGAACTCTCTAGTTGACTCAAATCTAGGTAAAAGGGACACTTTAAGTCTTTTTGGAGCAATGATGACAACGGGGGATTAAAATATGGGTGATATGGAAATTGATCTTTGCAAACATTTTGGGACAACACTTTTGACTTGAGTTTGATGTTTTGATGTTAGGATAAAGGATGTTTATGAACTTGATAATCTTTAGGGTAGACTCGTGACTTTCAAGATGAACTAGTCCAAAGATGATAACTTAGCTATGTGCATGGAAAAGGATACATTTCGCATACAAGGTAGCCAAGTTAGGGGCTGGTTTGATAGATGTTGAAGTCAAAAAAGTGTTGGTGTATTCACAAGTTTTGCAAAGTTTGGTAAAGTGAAGGATGAATTTTGATGAAGGGGTGGATGAAATTTTTGACCCAATGTTGATTTAGAATGAACCTTTGTTTTCCAAGATAAAGTTAGTGAGAATGATGCTAGACCTCTAAATATTTCAAATCCTAAAGACCCAATGTTGACCTAAATGAGAGGATAGATGCAGGTATGCAAATCTGGTTCATTCCTCCTAGATCGAGCATAATAGTTTCTTAACAAGAGGTTATGATTGATAAAGTATTACAACCCACTTCCTACCAAACTTTAAAGTATGATGCCTATGTCTATAATGGTGGGATGTACATATTCCCCTATAGATTTTTATTATGTGATACATCACTCAGAGAATTTAAAGACCATAAAAAGGATCAATATTTTAAATAGGTTGATTATCATGAAAAAGACCTAGATTTTGACCAAAAAAGAACATATACAATTCTAGATTGTTCCTTGAAACATGTTTGTAGATGTTTACCAACAATTTCTTTCTTTTTTGGTATAGTGTTGAAATGAAAATTTTGATTTCTTTTTAACTAAGATGCCTAAGTTTGCAATGACGACCGGTAGACCTTATCTTGGGGATTTTGATTTTGCGTGAGATCATTTAGAGAAGAAGAAGATATTATTTCCATGGAGGGGGTGGTAATATAGACCTTTTGGCCAAAATATCAACTCTTTGTTCTTCTTTATCTAAGATGGTTGCAACAATTATCCACTGATTGGATGTTTCCTTGGTTTCAAAAGTGAAGCTTCTCAAACTTTTAATTATATTCGTTTGTTCTCCCTCAATGAATTCAAATTTTGATTGAATGATAGCACCTATAAGGTTGGGTTGTTAAACGAGAGTGATCGGTCTCCAAATGGTCATGTGGGGTTCAAATTGTCAATTTATCTTGATTAAGTGAATTTATTTTACCACAAACACTTGTCTTGATTATGTTTTCAAACTAAAATGTTTATGTCCAAAACATCGTAACTTTCACAATGTCCATTCTGTGAGAATCATGAGGTTGAAGCCATAATTGCTTATGCTATCTTTGGAAAATATGGGTTGAGATATTAGTCCAAATATTTAAAAATCTCTAAGGATAGAAATCCTTAGGACAAGCAATAATATCAAGGATAATTCAAGAGGTATCCATATTTTAGCCAGTGTTTGAAATTTTGAGGAAGATAGTGAATGTTTTAGTAAATTTTTAGAACCAAGCAATGTATTAAACTGAGTCACAATCATTTACAATCCTAGTTTTGAAATGGCCATACTTGTTGAGTCCCCACTCAGATTTATCCAAACACTAAGACATTGTGAATAGATAGATATTTGGTGACATTGGCTCCCCTCCACAACACACACTTCTCGGGACCACCAAATTTAAAAATCTTGAAGATCCTAAGATCCTAAAGATTTTTCTATTTCAACAATGAATAATTCAAATGTGGGGTGGCTTCAAAACATATGTTCTTACACCAACAATTATTAAGGATTTTGGATTCTAAATAATGGTTCATAAAAAGGGCTTCTAGTTTAGGGAATACTATTATAAACTCCCTCGAGAGGTCTCCCAACCCTTAGAACAAGGGATTTTTGCATCATAAAGATACTATGGGAGAGCTATCACATACCACTTCTCGTTGATCATAATTTTCATTAAAACCACACATTTATATAGTGATTCAGAAGAGCTTGGCTTTAGCTCATTACCGCTTGGGTCGTTCCCTCCCTTCAAAGCGGGAAGGTAGGCCTTTCTAAAGATAAACAATATCAAGGAAGTACATTTGTAGTTCAATCTTCCAAGTTCGCATGAAAAAAGGAGGGAACACACACCACACATTTTCCCTACACTCACAAGGGGTTATTTTTAATCTAAAATAAAATATGTAGATAGTTTTGCAAAGTGTTAAGGAATGTTTCTATTTCTCAAGATCACTGAGTAGCGTGAGAGATTTTCATACACCTCCAATAACAATGTTGTAAATCAAAACACAAAAAACACTCATAATTTTAACACCTCAAAGAAGTGATGAGTTCATTTTAATCACCAAATGAAATGTTAAGTTGCCTTGTTCAATTTTAAACCCAAAAGACAATGATGAGATGAGGGTTCAATTTTAGTCCCATTTGAGTGTCCATTTTAAATAAAAAATAAAATTTAGTGAGGTCCTAGAGTAGAAAGTAAAAAGCATAAGAAATTGGATTATAATTGCCCCAAAGTGTTAAACGCTTGTTACAATCATAAGATATTAAGAAGATAATGCTTTCTTTACTTCAGTTGTGTATCACCCAACTTGTAAAACCCCATTAATTTAACAACCAACACAACATTAGAAGCATGTTAGTATTTTGATAAATTGAAAAAATATTAAAGCACCTGTTGAAAAATGATCATTAAACTTCTTACCAAGTTTGGTAGTCATTGCACACAATAGCGCCGCTCAGGTGAATAAGGGCATCGCTCCGCAGTCAAAACAAAGAGCATGATAGCATCGCTATTTGGTCGGGCGTCACCGTTTGAAAATATTTGATACCTCAATAAAGTATTAGTAGCGCCATTTATTTAATCAGCGTCGGTGCATTTAATCGATGTCATATTTTGAAATGATGATAGCATCAGTTTATGGCGACGCTCAACAAAGTGTGTCGCTATAATTGATTTGGGTGTCGTTGTTTCTTGCAAAAATAAAAAAGAATAGAATTCAAGCTAGAAATTGATAAAATGAGATTGGTTTTCCCTCGTTCTAGCGCTAGAATGTCAAACGAGGATATTAGTATGGGTTGATTATGCTTGATCCATGATGAATCAAAGCATAACATAGCCACTAATACTCAATCTTCAAACAAGATCATTCAAATGAAAGATAAAATAAACATTTATTGAAATGAAGCATTCTAAATATAAAAACATTGAAATGTCTATTCTACCCCATTTGAAAATTACCACATTTTGGAATTGGTGTCGTGTTGATGTGGAACAATGACCCTTTCCCAATCTCATGATTAGTGAGCTCGTTTCAATTGATTCTATTGATGAGAATCGATGAAACTATTGTGATAAATGAATGAAAACATGATTTTATGCTAAAATTGATCTAAATATGCAATTGCTAAGCTAATCTAGGCTAATTCTAAGCTAAAAAATTCAAACCCTAATTTATAAACAAGTTAAGATGGATACATGGAAGCCATTAATGGAAGCTTAAATCTATTATGTAACTAAAAATGAACTAAAATATGCTAAATGTGAGTAAATTGTGAGTGTGAGTGTGAGTGATTCCAACAGCATAAGTTTGCAATTGAAAGATGGATCCATTTGTCTCCAAATAGTGTTCTATTTATAGGAAAGCAAATGAGAAATGGAGGGTAGAGATTGAAAAATCTAATCAATGGTCAAGAATGGAGGAAATGGGAGGCATGGATCATGAATTCTCTTCAACGAGTGAGAATGCAAGATGAGACGTATTCAAGGGTTCTCATTCCTTCCAAACAAACACACTTTTGAATTGTTTAAGAGGTCAAAATTTAACTTGGTCAAGAGGTTACAAGATAACTTGCATTTGAAGCCAAGTGAGAATATTCCCTTTTTCAAGTGATTGGAGGAGAAAGAATATTCTTTGGAATATTCATATGGGTGAGGAAAAAGGTTATTTAGTTAATTAAAACTAAATTAAATTGTGCAAAGGGGGAATATTTTTTTGGAATATTCATTTGCAAGTGGGAGGAATTGGATTAATTAAATAATTATTAATTAAACAAATTTTAATCATACAATAAGGGGATTAGAAGAATTAAAGTGATATTCATTAAATTAAATGATTTAATGAATGGGGAAAGGTGAAATAATATTTAATTAAATAACTTAGGGCTATTTAATTAAATGAGAAGAATTAAGGAATTAAATTAAATACTTTGATTTATTTGATATATGGGATGAGATGTTAGCATGAAAGGGGGTGAATTAGGTAAAATAGATTAAAATAATGCAATTAATTGAATAGCTAGGCTAATTTAATCAATTAAGAGAAAATAGGATGGGTTCCAAGAGGAAATGATGTTAGTATACCTAATTCGAGTGTATGATATCATTTAGGACATTTTTTAGTATCTACAGTTTCATCATTTGGTTTAATTACCTAAATGGGGTTTGACAAAGGGAAACCCCTATTCACTAAAAATCAACAAGTTTTTCTCCTCTTTACATGTGTGATTGCAGATCTAGGTGTCTTGAAGCATGAAGTATCATTGAAGATTAGGTTACAAGCTTGGAGGAAGTTTTTGGAGTTGTCTCCTCACTTGCAAGGTCACAAAAAGACTTCTACAGGTTTGAAATCAAGGTTTCAAATCTAGAAATCACTACAACAAATCCATATGATTAGCTCCCTTTTTTGCTCTATTTTTTGCTTCCACCCACTGTTTTAATGTATTTTACTCCATTTTTTTGAAAAATTTGGCGCTATTTATCGGGTTGGCGCCATTTTTGGCATTTTTTGCACCGATCAAGACAAGTAGGTGCTAATTAGTGCCAGATTTAGTGTTGGATTTAGTGCCAGATTTAGCATCGATTTTAGCACCAAATTTAGCACCAGATTTAGCATTGAATTTAGTGCCAAATTTAGTGCCAGGTTTAGCGCTAGATTTAGCGTCATATTTACTAGCGTTGGGTTTGGCGTCAGATTTAGCGTCAGATTTAGATAGTGGCATATCGATAAGAGATATTAACTTGTCTCATTGACACTAGAAACCAACATCAGAGGACAATAAGATCTAATGTCGTTGAGACATTGAGATATCGATAAGACAAATAAGATTGTCTCATCGACACTCTTCAAGTAATGATCAAAAGCATACACTGCTATATTGTCGAGAAGGTGAGAAACATATACAGTAGAGCAGTATACACTGCAACCCCGCTACTAGAAGGATTTCACGAGGTGCTGGTATACCATGCTACCGCCAAAAAGTCAGAAGCCTCTAGTGGTATGGCGGTATACACTGCACTATCATCAGACAGTCAAAAGCCTCTTGCGGTATGGCGGTATACACCGCACTACCGCCAGGCAGTAAGAAATCTCCTGTGGTATGGTGGTATACCATTCTACCACATCTCTCTCATAATCATCCAACAGTACACAGGTAAAAGCATGAACTTAAGACTTATGAATTTAATAGATAATAGTAATTTTTTATTATAAAATATATGTATTTTTTTTTCTAAATTTGATTCAATATTAAAAGATTTAATGATTAAACATATTTGAGTTTTTGAACATCAATATTTTTGCTGCCATGATGAGTTAGAACAAAATACCCAAGCCCTAATTTTTAATTCTCGTTTTCACTTGGTTTTTTCGAGCTCCCTTGCCTTGCACATGTGACCATCATTAGAGTTTCAAACCTCGAGCTTTCTGAAGGATTATCTATCAATTTTCTCACTGATTTTGAGAGTATTCTTCACAAAAATTTATGTTGAGGCCGAATCAGGTAAAGTTTTCATGGTTCATCATTTGTTTCCACTTCTCTAAATGTGTTTTCAAAGATATTCCTTCTCGGATTCTCATGCATTTTTCTCTTGCTTTACTATGTCGATGCCTTGCTTGTCATGAGGCTGACATCAAAGCACTTTTGGAGTTTGCATTTCTTCAAACAACAAGAAGTTAAGTTTCTATGCACCATTTCTTTGTATCTTACCTCCATTTTCTGTCAAAACAAGCTCGATTTGGAGTCAATAGATACGAATGAATGGGTGTTTTATTTCTACCATGCATCCTTATTTTGCAACCCTTCTATCTTGGCTTAGCTTCCCTGGACTTAGCTCACTAGAAAAAGAAATGAAATAATCATACTCTCCATATTTGGTTTGATCAAACGATGAAATATTTTTTTTATTTCTGCATTTTTTCTCTTTCGTGGTGATAGCTTGGTCATAGCCCCTCTAGAATAATTTTTCTATTTCCAAAAAGAATAGAGTGTAAAATTTTCTTTATTATATTTTTGAGCCTCCTTCATGGCTCCATGATTATGGTTGTGGGATCTATTCAATGGAATTTTGGGTTTGTCTTTGATCTAGGGTTTTTCGAAAACTCATGAATCCTATTGTAGATATGAGCTCTCGAAAAAATGAGTGCAAGCCTTTTGGCACGATCTTTCACTTCTCATAAATCAAAATAAATCCTTCCACATTTGGGGCTCGGCTCAAAAACCCTAAACCATGGGTTTGTAATATTTTGCATATCCTTCTCCTTTCTTGCAAGTATTTTACATTTTCATTTTTCAGAACCCACTTCACAAGACAATTGTGCTATTTTTTGTATGTTCATTTTTCTTTGAACAAGAAAAAAATGGAGATGATTGATGAGAGCATGGTGGGCTTCAAAGGTCTTCAAAGATACAAACACATATTTTTGCAAGATCACTTGTCTAAGCCTCTAAGAAGCTTCTCAGGCTACTAATTTGTAACTACTTTGCAAGGGATTGTTTGCTCTTTCTTTGCCAATTTCCTATTTTATAGGGAGTTATGGTTTGTTTCTTTCCAATCACAAGGTGCATTTCAATGAACTTTACCATTCTAAATTATTTAAATGTAGACACCATATGGTCGATGTTGAATGCTATTACTGCTCCAAGGCACTTTGACTTCTTCCTTAGACAGTGAGATTCCCTCAAGACATTAATGTGGTTATCATAGCTCTAAACACTCATTTCACCATGAAGAATGCATCAATGTGTAGTAGAATTTGTAAAGCACTTGTCTATGATTATGAATGGTTTAGATTGTTACATATAGTCATGGTTAGATTCTCATGATAGATTCCTTTGAAACTTGTGAGAGGTATGTATTTGAGGACCAAATTGAGTTTATCAAGGAATTGATACTTGAAGGAGAATAGGTACTTTAACAAATTAGCTCATATGCTGATGTTTTGAATTGTATATCGGATATCTTCTTTTGATTTAAATAGTAATAAGATATTTTTTTTTTTGCTTTGGTTGATTAGACTAAACTTTAGAGAACAAATGGAAAATGTTTGGAGTTTTATATGTAATTTAATTAGACTTTTTAACTTTACAACATAGATTATGTTTTATTCACTTTTAATTTTTTGTTAATTTTCTCATCATTGATGTTTTATCCTAAATTAGGCTGAGGGTGATGATTTTGAAAAGGATTCTAGGGCAAAAAAAATGTCACACAAACTCTAGGTGGGATGCATTTTCTTAATGCCTAAAATGAGTGTAGCATTTAGCTATAGAAGGCATCAAAAATAATTTGGCACCATAAATTGTTTAATATACATATATAATACGAATCAACTACTTTTAATTTTCATTTTACTCCACTAAAATTCAATAAATCCTCATTTGCAATCATCAAGCCACTGGAAGGAACATTGTTTCCTTTTATTTTATTTCTGACATAGCAGCAACTAAAAGTTTTCATGTTATTTTCAAAATTGTTGGATATTTGATGCTAGCTTAACTTTTCTTGCAATGGTTGTATAGGATGAAAACAATAGCCATATCAAATTCCTTTTTCCCAAGTCCTACTCTATCAAGGTTAACAATCTCAATCTCACTAATAGTGATTACTAATAAAGGTAATTCCACAAACTCTACCAAATAGTTTACCATAGGAACAATAAAAGCAGGCGCTTTGAAAGGAACTCCATGAAAACCAAGCTCTCTAAATGGTATATCAAACTCTAGTTAAAAATATTTTAGATGAGGCTGCTTCCATAGCTCTGTTACTCACTTGACAAATCCTTGAAACTCTGCATTGATTTTATTTTTATTGTCCCTCTCTTGTTGTTCTTCCTCAATTTCATCAGGATCATACATTGACCTTCTTGCCCCTCCTAATGTTTGGACCACATCCATTACCTCCACATAAAACTAGACATACATGGTCTTCTTGGTTCAAACCATGATATGGTTATGCAAATGAAAATGAAGCAAAGTAATCATGTCCTTCTCCACTGGCTGGAAGAATGCATGCTTAATATTTTGATACATGATATCAGCTCTCTCTTCTGCTCTCATGGTTGAATATTGAAATCCATTATGGTGGGCCTCTAGAGTTCCAGTCATCTTTCTTCCTCTTCCACCAAATGTTGGCATATTTTACTAACATTTATTAAAATTGTTGCATGTTTTACATCATTGGAATGACATATTAGCTGTAACATTTTTGAAATTTTATTATGGTATGCACAATTTGATATGATGTAATATGATTATGGTTTCATTTAACATATTGTAATATTAGATACATAACAAAAAAATAAATTATTGCATGAAATAAATAATAAATTTTTATTTTAAATGATTTTTTTTTGCAGAAAATAGGTCTTCCAGAAGATCAAGATGATCCTCATGATATAGATCCAGAATATGTTGGTTTTGGTATAGATCACATGGCAAAGGATGATGATGACATAGATACAAAATACACCGAGGCTGATGACGATGATGATGATGACGAAAATGACGATCGCGATGGTGATGATGATGATGATGCAGTTGCTAGTAGTAGCCAGTGACATTCATGATCATATAGACTACATCATGGATCATTGTTGATATATTGTTATGATGAATCTTTTCATGGTTACTATAATATGTATCATTTTCAAGGCTTGTAGTACCATATTATTGAGTTGTATCATTTTGACATGTATCATTTTGATTTATATCATTTGGACATGTATCATTTTGACTTGTATCATTTTGAGCTATATAATTTATCATTTTTACTTATATCATTTGTACATGTATCATTTTGACTAATTTCAATTGTTGGGCATGTATCATTTTGACTAATGTCAATTGTTGGGCATGTATCATTTTGACATCTTATTAATCTAGTGGCATATTTGACTCACTTGTTTTAATCACTTGTTTTGATCTACTTATATAGATATACGAATCACTTTTTTTAATTATAAATGATGATCATGTTATAATAAATATCTTTTTATTTAATCATATGATTTATTTAAGAGGCATGATATATTTAACTAATTAAATTGAAATAAAACATATTAAATTAATTAATGGAAGCAAAACAAGAAGCATTTTTAGAAGAAAAAAAGGAAGCAACAATGGAAGCCAAACTAGAATCAAACTAGAAGCAATCTTGGAAGCAAAACTTAGCATTATCTAGGAAGAAAAAACAAAAGCAATTCAAGTAGAAAAAAAAGAAGTAATAATGGAATCAATTTTAGAAGCAACAAAAGATGCAATAATAGAAGCCATATTAGAAGCAACAAAAGCTGCAAAAATGGAAGCAAAGATAGATGCAAGAAGAAACATTATATTAGAAGCAAAATTGGAAGCGAAATTGGAAGCAAAACTGGAAGCAAAACTAGAAGCAAAACCGGAAGCAAACCTGGAAGCAAACCCTGAAGCAAAACTGGAAGCAAAACCGAAAGAAAACATAGAAGCAAAACTAGAAGAAAAATTAGAAGCCAAACTGGAAGTAACAAAATTCGGCGCTAAATCTAGCACCGAAGTGAGCATACCAGTTTGTGTCAAGTTTTGCACCAACAAAAGTGCCCAATTCATGAAATCAAATGCACTAAAATATGGCGCTATTTTAGGTGCTAATTGCATGTTTTGTTGTAGTGAATGAAGTGGAGTAGAAAGAGCAGACATTGAAGACAAAGTTCAGACTTTGAAGTTCCAAAAAATCCTAACTAGACTCATATGTCAGTCCTAGCGTATGAGTACCAGTTTAGGCGATATTTTAGATTTTTGCAGTTTTGGATACCCTTTTTCCATAAAGTTGTTTTAGACTAGAAACCCTAATCTAGGACTAATACACCCAGACTTGTGTATCAATCCCAGTAGGCCTAAATTTTAAGTTATTCAATATTTCATGCCTCCATTCAAGCTCTCTCAACTTTCCAGGTGCTCCTCTACACTTTTCCAGTTTGCTTGCATTTATAGTTCATTTAGTGAATATTCTTGCATCATTGGGTTCAATCATTAGATCTTTCATTTCATACATTTTTCCAAGTCCTAACTTGGTGGTGAACCCTTGATTAGTCTGTAATCAGCCCCTAGGGCATCCCTATTGTCAGATATCTTTCCTCTTTCTACATTGAATTGAGATCTCAAGGACATTCTTGAATGTTAGTTGGAGAAAAGTGTTGTTCTATGTCCTAAACCATAGATCATCCATTTTTCAATTAATCATGTTGGTGAACCTACATTTAGAACACATCATTTCTAGTTTGGATTGCATCATCATACTAGATCTTGCTTGCATTAGTTAATTGGCATCTAGAGTTTCTAAATCTTGCATTAGTGAAAGTGCATATAGGTTGCATTTTTGCATCTTGCATCACTAAAAATCATTTGAAATCTACATTTTCATTTAGTCCAGACATCATCCAAACCAGAAAGTATAGAAAACACCTCAAAAAATTTAAAAATTGTGAAAAAGAACCTAACTGGGACTCATACACCCCTCTAGGCGATTTAGTCCTAGTGCAGATATGAAACTACCTTTTACACCATTGAAAATCTTGTTTTTGTGCTTCCTAAGCTTGTTGGTAACATAAAGTATAAGTCTGGAGAGTTTTAGTAAGTTTTGTTTTATGCATCTAGGTCAAAACCATCAATTTAGGGTAGTCATTTTGAAATCATTTCAATTACAAAAATCATTAGATCTGAAAATGTTCACATTTCTAAAACTTTGCATAATATGGATAAAAGTTTTTTTCAATTTTGGATACATAATTTTTACATTCATCAAGCTTTGCATAAGTTTGATAAAAGTGATTTTTATTTTTGGATACACATTGTTTGCATTCTTAAAGTTTTGCATACATTGGATAAAAGTGGTTTTCATCTTGGGATATACATTGTTTACATTGTTGAAGCATTACATGAGATGGTTAGAAGTACTTTTCATTCTAGGTAAAACAATTTCAGTGTCTTACATATCTAGGTATTCTAAGAAAAAGTTCACATCCCCTCCCTATGAGAGTGTTTTAGTGAAAGAGAATATAACCTTGGACAATCCTTTGGATCATATTCGTTCTTCCTCTAATATCTCTCCTATTTGTGAAGAAGATATTTTGGTGTTAGAAGAACCAATCAATGAGAATTTTGAGAATCCTAGTTGTTTCTCTCCTCTTACCTCTCTTAGAGGACAAGA
This sequence comes from Sequoiadendron giganteum, assembly GCA_007115665.2. Classification (NCBI taxonomy): domain Eukaryota; kingdom Viridiplantae; phylum Streptophyta; class Pinopsida; order Cupressales; family Cupressaceae; genus Sequoiadendron; species Sequoiadendron giganteum. Next base: position 609,314,275 of record CM021103.1, read on the forward strand.
CATTGATGAAAAAGTAGGTAATTGTGACGATCACATAACACAAAAATAAACCATTGAAACCTCAACTAATCTACATTCATCTCTCAACACTTTCCTCTCTTGCAAAAATGTTTTAGAGGATGAAATTGAATGTGAGGAAGATATGTTGGTTTTGGATGATTAAAATTTTAACATATATGACAACCCTCTTTATTTTTCTTCTCCTACCCATCCTATTTTGAAAGACATTAGGGAAAAAAGGAATGAAATCATAAATGATCATGGAAATCATACTTTTCCTTCTCCTATTATCTCTCCTAGTTGTGAAGAAGATACTTTGATCGATGAAAGTCATGAGAATATTAGTTGTCTCTCTTCACCTAAGAAAACCCTCATTAAGCAAGATAATTCAACCATCAATCATTCCCCTACTTGTGATGAAGTCATTTTGGAAGAACCAATCCTTGAATGTCAAGAACATTTGGTTTGTAGTTCTCCTAAAAACTCTCCCCCTAGGGAGGATATCATGGTGCAAGATAATGACAACAATAGTAATGTGGATTCATTAGCTGATGGTAACAAGGTGATACTAAATTTCCCTTTATTAGAAATACATCAAACCAATACCGTTGAGGTTATGAATGCACAAGTGTCCATTAGATCCCCCTGGATTGATGGACCTCCTACATACCCCATGGGACATCCTAAGAATCCTCTAATCCTTTACTCACCTTCACACAAACCTCAAACGCAAATCAAGCTTGAAATTATCCCCTACCCACCTAAGAATAATGTTTTGCAGCAGCCAATTCATAATACCATTGCTCATACATAAAACACTAGAAACAATTTGCAACGAACACAAATACCTTTAACATCCATCCCATTGCCTAATCCTATCTTTCCTGGTCCTCCTCATTTTCCTGCACAAAGTGGAAAGGAGTAAAATCTTGTTGAACAACTAAAGAATACTCCTACTAAGATATCATTGTGGGACCTTATTCAAGCCTCCCCTCACTATCATAACATGATTCAAAGTGCTTTACAAAAAGTTCCTATCCCTTCTAGTGCACAACCGAATGATATAGCAGTCCTGATTCAAGGAATAAATGCTAACATTGTTTTCCACCAAAGTGAACTCCCCCTTTGAAAGTGCAAAAACAAAATGAAGCTTTCATAATACTATCTTGATATAAAAGTACAGGGATAAAGCGAACCCTTGTTGATAATGGTTTAGCCCTTAATGTGTGTAGTGTAACCCTTTTGGATAGGATTGGCATGGATAAATCAAAAATTCAACCCGACTCTTTATCCATTAAGGGGTTTGACAATCTTGGAAAATAACTGCTTGGTGTGATCACTTTCCCTATTACAGATGGAAATTCCACATTAGAGACACTGATCCATGTTATGTCTCATGATCTTTCATATAATCTCCTTTTAGGTAGACCATGGATTCATGTAATGAATGGGGTGCCTTCTACTATTCATCTTATAATGAATTATGTCTACAACAAAAAAGTGTACACACTTGAATCTGACCCTAACCCAAACAGTTGTTTAAACATTGAGAAAGACAAGTAAAATCCTTTGAAAACATTAACACCAACTACACAAGTGGAATCCGTGCAAGAAAAACAAAAAGATAGATGTACTAAGCCCTTCACAATGATCTCGCTAGATGATTTGAGATTGTTGAATTTCAAACCAACATTCATGGGAGAATACAAGATCATAAACAAAGACTTTGAAAAGGGAAAAGAAAAAGTGGTAATGTCAACACAAAATTTGGATGACCCTTTGAAAGCATCCACCCCAACCAGTGTAGAAAAAAATCAAATTACACAACAAACTTTGATGAACTTAATTATGAGAAATAACCCAATCCAAAAGAGATGAAAAATATTTATGGAAAAGGTTATGAAATGAAGAAACAACTAGGATATAGTGGAAAAGGATGTGGTGCTAGAGAAAAAGGTATCCATGTCCCTATAGAGCCTCACACACAAGAAAAAACTAGTGGTTTTGGTTATTATCCTTTGAAAGAAACAAGCAAGCCTTCACTCAATATCAACACTATTACAAAAGATTCCTCTAAACCAAATTTAACATTAGTGCATCCTAAACTGATAGACACTGGTGGTCTTGATTTTTACCCTTTGAAAGAAACAAAACAAACAAAGAAATCTTCGCTTAATGTCAATTTCATCACACAATACACTAATGATTTGAATTCATTAGATTTTACACCCTCCTCTAAAGGAGATAACAAAATCTCACAATCTAAAGAGTCTTGTGTAAGTATGAAATCTTGTACTAAGAAAGAGATATCTTTATCACAAAATAAAACATCTACTATTGACCAAGAGAGTATCTTCACTACTATATTTGACTCCAAATTTCAACGAATGTTTGTTGACATATCGAAAAACTATTGTCGAATTACCAACGAAACACTCATATAAATTTCATCGCTAAATTTGTATCACTTTCACAACCAACTTTTATACGTCGAAACCATGACCTAGCATCTTCAGACAGCGCCATGGAAAATGGAACCAGGGTTCGTCGAAAAATCGATGAAAACTTCGTCCATCTAGTGATGAAAAATAACCACAACATTTTAAAATGCCTCTTTGAAAGCATTGAAAACACACCAAACGTTCATCCATGTTCCGATGATGTCGAGCAAACCTTTCATTTTTATTACAACGAAAACATCATCACTTGTATAGCAACTTCATTGTACGTTTTTTTGGTTCATCAGATTAGGTTTGTCAAAATTTCGACGAAACTCTGTATGTTTTTAAAAAACAGTATTCCTTCACATTAGTATCAGAAAAATACACCTACCATCCTGAGGATGAGAATTTTAAATGTATGTAGAGATCTGCATGAGCAGACCACCAGTTAGATAGAAATCCTAGAAGTATAGAGACATTTCTAAAAGGCAATAAGATTCAATAGAAAGCATTAACACCAACTAATTTACATGGGACTCAAGATAGTTCTTAAAAACTTAGAAATTCCATCTAAATTCTTTTTAAACAATATGCATCTAAATCATAGTGACCATTTGAAGCATCTGCTACAATTTGTATTACAATAAACAGTCCCATGAAACTTATGATTTTGTGCATAGTGTATGCAGGGAAGAAGGGATCTCTATTTCTCGAGTTTGGTTCAGGCTTATAAGTTATAGATAAAAATATTCCACTAAAAGGTTAAAGTAAAGAAGTGCAAGATAAATCTTGGTAATGAGACTAAAATTTGGCATGCTAACAGAAATCATTTCATTCTGCCTCTCTGCAGATGATATAGAAAAGTTTCTATAAAACAAAAAATAATAAAGTTAACTCATACCTTGTCCATCATTGGTAAATATTCACTCGCAAGCTAGTAAAAAATACCATTATTGCTTTGTCAGAAAAAGAAAAAGAATCAGGGTGAATAATGACTTGCTAAAAGAATTTTAGCCCGATGTTACTTATTACATAATATATTGGCTAAGTCGTTGGCATTTAATAAAGCTCCGACATCTGGTATCATAGCTCCATTAGTTCATTAGAAATTTCATGGTTTATTTTCCTCTCTATGCTTAAAGAAATCCCTTTCACTCCACAAAATGCTTCAAGTTGCACTCACCATTTTGTCAATTGCCTTGCCATTGGCTTTGGAGCCTTTTGAACTATTTGTTTTTGTATAAACTTGTTGATCCCATACTTGGTATAGCATGTAGCTTTCATGTATGGTTCCAAGGATGATATAGATCGAAAGATGGCTAATATTTCTTTCTTTTGGCGGTGGTTTGGTGCAAAACCATAAAGGAATAAGGAAGTTCTTATCGTTTTGTTGCAAGTGGTCTGAAACCCTCAAAAACCAAGGTTTTGAGTGAAATTCCCTCATATCTTCTATCTCCACCATGTGCTAAGGCTAGATCTAGGTGGAATGGAATATTACCATGTATATTTTGATTCCATGTTGGTTTCAAAGAATGGCTTGAAGGTGGAAGAGACATCTTTGGCATTCTAGGCTTGACATCTTTATGTGAGAGGCCTAGTTTTATGTAAAAATCTGATTCTTGATTGTTTTCATAAGTGTTTTGTGACAAGGGTGCTTGGGAGAATTTGATATGTGTTGGAAAAGGGTGCTTGGGAGAATTTTGAGTTTTTTCTGAAACCTAATTCTACCGACCCTAATTAGGCCAAATTTACAAAGAGGCTACTAAAAAAATAACTCCAAATCACTCAAAACCCAAAAACAGTCTTCAATTTCATCTCAAAACTCAAGAATCAATCATTTCTTGAGACCCAAGGGTCCACAAAGCATCATGTTTCAATACCCTTGAAAATAGGCTTTTACAAGCAAAATAATGAGGGTTTCTTGGACAAGACTATAAAGAAGCAAAAGTATACTATAAAGAAGGATGGTTGCTCTTTTGTTCTAACTCCTCTTGTAGAAGATGAGAAAGGTAAAGCAAAGGTGATAATGTGTGGAAGAAAATAACCTATGAGTTTTGTGAAGGAAATCACAAGTTCTACTGTTGTGAAACATTTCAAGTCTTATAATGCAGGGGCAACAGGTTCAAGGGAAAATACAGGGTTGAAAGGTGATTTGACAGTGCAAAGGAAAGATGATGTGTTAGTTGGGACCCTTGAGTGTCCTATTGATGAAAATATGGGTGTAAAACAAACAAAGGTTGTAGGTACAGTAGGTGGATATTCTGATAGGATAGTGGAAAAACATGGTGGCAAGGTATTGGAACTGATGACAACAGTAAAGACACAGAGTACACTGCAAGGCAGACATAAGAAAAGAAATGTGACTAAGACAAGGGAAATTTATGGCAATGATAATGCTAATCCTTGTTTGTGTGCAAGTAAAAATGTTAGAAAGCAATTAAATGTTGAATCAGGAGTGGAAACAAGGTAGACCTCAGGTCTGATTTTGCAAACACAGTCATATGCAAGTGCAAGTACACCTCCATGTGCAAGGCAGTTTGGAATGCAAGGTCTAAACTAGTGGGAGAAAATTATTGATCCAAGGAGCATGTATGGTGGATGGTGGGGTTGGTATCAACCTCCACTCATGGGACATGAGTTTCTTTTAGGGGAGTTGTATGGTGTAGGGGCACCTACAACCATGTTTCAAAATCTACTTTGGTGATAGTTTTTCTTAAGGTCTTTGGGTGAGTTCAAGATTTTTTAGATGCTTCTTCATAGATATTATTGAAAATAAGGTCTAAATAGACCAATATTTCATGTATTTAGTGATTTTCTGAGTTTGGTGATCAAATGTGCAAGTATGCACTCTTGCTTTAGGAAATTATCAATTTTTCCATATAATATTTGGAGGCAAATTATTCAAATTTTAAATGGAAGTGAAATAAAAGAGTCTATAAGTTGTATTAGGGATGAAATAAAGGTGTTTGAGTGGTATTAGGTGTCTTGGACAACAAGTTGCATAATGTTGCTTATTTAGCAAAAGTTGTTAATGTTAGAAATGTTTAAGACAAATTAAGGTCTTGATAGTTAAAGGTGGTTATAGGTTGGTTATGGAAATGTGTTAGTTGGAGAAGGGCCTAAAATTTTATTTAAAACCCGGTATGGCCTCGTTCAAAAGGTTGGTGAAGTTTGAATAAGAAAGAAACTTGCATTTACACTATTTTTTTTAAGATCTCACTATTTTTTATGTTTGCAGACCCTATACAGGCTTAATAATATTGTGAAATTGATATTATTCCATAAAGTAATGTTCCTACTTTCATTTGGCTCCTTTTTAAGAGGTTTTCATTGAGCTTTGTGCTTGGAATTCATAAATTTCTAGAAACCAAGTTCTTGGACAGTCAAGGGTTTGAGGGTAATTTAATGTCTTAGATGGCATCCCACCTATTGTTATCTTTTTGAATCAGTGGGTTGACCATGTAGGATGTACTTGGGATTCTCTTAGGAGTAGAGAAGAACAATTTTAAGTTTTCCTCATGAATGATGTTGGTTTAAGGGGAAATACCTTGTTTTCTCATAGAAAACAATGGTGCAAACCTAAGAAAGAGGGGTGCAGCATTTCCAGAGGGTAGATGAGGGTTCCTTAAGCTTGGGAGGACCTATATAGATTCAATGATTTTATTGCAAACTGATCACCATTTACATATAGGGACTCTGTTACTCAAAACACACTAAATAAACACATCATGTATCCAAACCGCTCTTAACACATAGATGCACCTTTAACATCATGAACTTAACTGAAATGTACCATATAAACTCTTACCAAGCACTGGACCAATAACTTCTTTGTTTTGCATAGTCAAGGCTTCATTTTCACCAAGGTTCCATACTAGTCAAAACATAAAATCAAGATTCTTAACCACTAAACTTCTCCCAAGCCCTTGAAACACCTTTGACAAAAATATTCAAGTAGTTACATCACAAATCCAACCACCTTTATCATTGTGTTTACATAATTACACATTCTTGCAACTTTGACTCCAAACCCTTGTAGCATAGCAATTGGACAAAACTGGTGCACCAAACAATCCATTTTAAACCAGTACAATCAAATGAAATCTCTTGGAGCCCATTTTGGATTTATTTAACACACCAAAGGATCGCATACACTTGTTAAGGAAAAAAAGTGTAAAAATCATTAGAAACCTATTACTACCGACCCTAATTAGCCAAATTTATAAAGAGGCTACTAACAAAACAACTCCAATTCACTCAAAACCCAAAAAAAATCTTCAGTTGCATCTCAAAACTCAAGAATCAATCACTTCCCAAGACCTAAGGGTTCCACAAAGCATCATGTTTCAATACCCTTGAAAATAGGCTTTTACAAGCAAAAGAATGAGGGTTTCTTGGACAAACTATAAAGAAGCAAAAGTATACTATAAAGAAGGATGGCTGCTCTTTTTTCAATTGCCTTGCCATTGGCTTTCGAACCTTTTGAACTTGGTTAACAAATTTAACGACGTAGGAAAAATATTTAAACAAAAGCAGCATACCATTAGGAACCCGTTGCAATTACATTTGAACATTGCCAAAAAGTACTTCTGCAATCTGTCACTCCTTAATAAGTTTGTGCCACTTGAGCTATTTTCACATAATCTTTCATAATAGAGGGAAATGAAACTCGCTAGATCTAACTAAATAAGGTATCCAAGAACAAGACAAGACACCACAAGCATGAAAAAAAATCAATCTACACCTTTTCCAGGCACCTTCCACTGATTATACCAGTTGGAAAAAATTTGCCACACTTTTAACTGCATCATGCATCTAAACATGAAAAAAAATATTATATCAAAGGAGAGAAGCTGAAAATAGACCCTATTTAGCATCAAGCTAAAATATATGTTCCATTAATGTAACCATTGAAACATATTATTATTACCTAGTTACTCATGAAAGCCTTATCAGGGCAATTAGTCCTTGATAATGAGACATTGTGCCTACAAGGGCAATTAGGTGTTAAGCCTTTTCCGACACGGGATCCATCTATGGATAGCTTCCCCTGCAAAAGTTGTCATCTAGGGTAACATATGAGATGTGTTAAAAAGTAAAATAAGTACAAAGGGTAACATATTGAAGCAAAGAGAACTAATGAAAATCACATAAGCTTAAAAGTGCAACATAATGAAATATTGAAAAGTGCATTACCTTATTGAGCTTCTCTTTGTTTCGAGAATAGTTTAATATTCTCTACTTAATAAAGCCAACCATGTGAAGGTGGAAGCTCATTTGCGCTCCCACCCTCCGCCCCCTCACATCACTCTCAATTCCCCATACCCAATCATATAACATTAATCATTTATTCATCCATTAATAACATTTAACATTTATTCATTCATCCATTAATAACATATAACATTCATTCATTCATCCATTAATAACATATAGCATTCATTCATTAACATATTCACATTCATTCATTAACAAATAACATTCTTTGTTTCAGTTTTTACATATTATCAAAAATTTAGTTGTCAAAAATATCAGTTTTTAATATTCATTAACATATTATCAAAAATATGGTTGTCATAATATGATTACAATCACTTTTTTTTTAATTCTTTTTTGCAGCTAAATAAAGAAGAAGTGGAGTATCATTTTCTAAATCATTTGTCCCCCCTTGAGTTGTTCTCCCCTCTGCTCATGACCTTAATGTATGCCTAGTCATGTACTCATGATGTGGAGGTCGTTGCAAGGGGGGGTCTACTGCAATAACAAAGAAATGTTAAATTGATATGTTTTATTATCATTGTTACAAGTATTTCATTAATTAAAAGAAAATTAGAGTGGTTCTCTGTACTTGATGGGGCCACATCATGTTCCCGATCTTGTCTTATAGCCTCATGCTCAACATGTTGAACACCCTCTAAATCCTCTAGAGTTGAAACATGAAAGGTTACATTAATTAATACACCAATTGCAATTAAATATGTTTAAAAGAACATTAGAGTCGTCCTCTTTACTTGATGGGGCCAGATCATGTTCTTGATCTTGTCTAGCTTGATCATGCTCAACATGCTCTAAATTTGAAACATGAAAGGTTAAATTAATTAATACACCAATTGTAATTAAAGATGTTTAATTGTATTAATCCGTACTACTTTTGTATAGCACATGAATACATCCAATACCGAGATGCACACCATGACCTTCATCTGTAGGTTGTGCTCCACCCTCACCAGGCTGCATTCCAATGTCATAACCAGTATTATCATTGCTTGCCTATTTAAAACAAATAGGCACATAATTAATTTATGGTGGAAATTAATATTGAATAGATTGCACAAGTATTCAATTTTAAATAAACTTCATTGAGTTTATTTACCTGTGTGTTGGATGCACTGGAATCTTGTGTTTTCCTAGTCAAGAGTCTCAAGTGTTTAGCCATGGCTCCATAGCCCTACTGGAAGGCAATATTTAGGTCCTCTTCTGTGGGCACTCTATTGAATTCAGAGCCCTGCATTTTTACATAAGATCATGTTTTTTTCTTCTATGGTGTGATAAAACCAAAATTGTTTGAAATTTATTATTTGGATGCAATATTTCATTTATTGATACTTACAATTCATGTGGCTAATTTCATATAACCACCAGAGCCAAGTTTGTGTTGCCTGTATTTTTTAAGTCTTGCCTTTGTTGCCTTCAATGTGTTAGGTAGCCTATGAAAAGTTTGAAATAAGTTAGATTATGTAAAAAGAAAGAGTAATCGGTATATAATTACATTTTTGATAGTATCACATACCTTCCTTGGCTTGGTGGTGTCTTTCCTTTTTTTCTTTTTAGCCTTCTCCTTTCCATCTGACACCAGGTCCTTCCACTCCTCTCTGAAATCATGGGGGGACGCTTGTACTTTTTATTCTTCTCTAAATGTGACCTATATTGGTCCCTCACATACTTTAGATAGGTACCAAATTTATTAAGGACCTTGGTTTGGTTGAATGTGTTATTACTAAACAACACAACTAAACGGTTAATGAGCTCATCTTTTGAATCTTGATTTTGGGCACTCCACCATGTACGTATGGTGGGTCTGAATATCTCCAATGTAATATCATTTATATGTTTATAAAAAACATCATTTCCTACAAAATGATCATGGGATCATTAGTCTAAAAAGAGTGATCAATAAGTAAATTTCAATTGGATTATATATAATAATAATTTAAACATTTTAAAGTACCTGGGACCTTCTTTATCTTTATGGGAATGAAATCCTCAGTCACCACAAATGTGACCGGAAATTTTCCCGTACTATTACTACAGGAAGATCCAGGAAATGTTGCTAAAACATCACCAGTACTAGTGGCCTCTACATCCCCAGGTACATGTCCTGACGCATGTTCTTGCAAGTGTTTTCTGCCAAAGGGTGCACTACCTGATGCCTGCATGTTATGTGTTGTCGACATTTCAATCAACAATATAGGCACAAATGATGGGGTTGGATGATGTGATATATGCATAGAAAGATCAAGATTGACAATTGTACCAACTCCTACTCCCCGGGCAACACCTGTAGTACCCTTATCATGGCCAACAACATCATGAGGATGCAAAAAATCTTGTAAAAACAACACATATTTTAGTTAATGACATAAAAGAGTACAAAATATAAAACCATGAATGAACTTGTGTTGTAATTAAAGATCTCATGACAACTTACTTGCAAGTTTCCTGGTCTCTTAGTCAATATTTTAACCCTTTCTCTTATCTCATTTTTTTGAGGCACTATGAATAACAACTGAAGGATTTCTTCATTGCATTTTTTTGGGTCTTCCTTATCATATCCAAAGGGTTTGCAGAATATGCAATGTCATCATCACATAATAGTGAGTGCACCTCCCTATGGATGCTCTCCTTTACTATTGGTGCCTTTCCACGATCATCCAACTGCAACAAAAATATTAAAAATATTATCAAAATTAACCCAATAAACTTATGAAAAAACATAATAATAAAACATTTTGCTCGTATCTAATTTGTACAATTAGAATGAGGTAAACCTGTTGGGTAGAAGCCCCTAAAGATGCATTGCGATCTATGCTCTAGGTCGTATTTTTCCCCCTACGATCAATGTCCCGCTGTAACAAAAATTAAATATAAAAAAACATTACCGAAATGAAACCAATAGACTTACGAAAAAAAACATAATAATAAAATGGTATATTGGAGTCATTAATTGGAGGTTGGGTAAAATGGTATTTAGTACGTACCACCCCCATAGTAACTATGTTTGTATCTATGCAATTCAAATTGTAATTGATTAGAAACTCTTCCCCTGCAGTTATTGATTTTATCGCACATATGAATACACGGTTTCCCTCACGTTCCTCGAATATGCAATTGGGTTGCTTATTTGTTGACCCAGGTAGTGTACTATTTATAAACCTTGCAATATTCCCTAATTCTTTTGGCCTTCCGTCAATGTACATAGCCACTCCTTTATTTTGATCCTTATCTTTTAGTTGTATATAATTTTTTGACAGTGCATACCTATACATACTTCATGTATATCGAACTAGCTGCATCCAATCTTTGTAACTATAATAGGGTCTGACATACTCCATCAATTCAGTAACTTTTTCATAACATACCTTTATGTCATCTATGCAAAATAGGCCCAAACCATGTAATGATGATGGTGATATGCGATATATCCTCTCGTTGACACAAAAATGAATGTTTATTGGAGGAATTTCCTTGGGTACCCATTGTTTTCGTAGATGTTTGTACCTCAAGGGAACCTCAATTTTGCCTATGCTCTCATCATCATAAGAACATGACCCCCCTTCAGCAAAAAAAATTCCATGTGTTTACAGAATTTTCTTCTAGTCTTTTGACCTCTAGTTTATCTCCCTCTTTTAGACCTACTACATGTCTCATTTTCCTCTTCTCTTCCTGAATTTCCCTCGCTCGAGGAAGACAAATCTACCAAATACCTATTTGGTGGTACCTACACTCCATCGAATGAGAGAGATAGTTAGCGAAAATTCCTTGAGGTTTTTCATGGTCCATCAAGACGTGGGTAAGCATAACTATAAGGTGACAAAGAGAATTTGTAAAGAGCCTATAGAGGACATGGCCATAAAGGTAGGGGACCCATCTCAACCCATCAAAATCTTGTCCTTGAGCTCTGGCACTACAAATGGAAGACAAAAGAAAATTCCTTTCAATGATGATTTAGTGGCATCAAGTTTGTAGGTTTTTGCAATTTTAGGGTCCTATAGAGCTCTATTGTTTCCAAACATACCTGGAGGAAGAACCCTTGAATTCATCTATGGCAGCAAGCAAAGGCATACAAAAGGTGGCTTGTTAGTCTCCACTACAACCACAAATTTGTTTAGTAGTGCAGAGTTTAAGATTGCAAAGAAGAGCACCCAAGTCTCTTCATGCAACCCAGATGAGGTTGTGTTTGGGAGTGATTCTAGACAATCCTTCTATTTCCATCTCCTATGTGGGTTGCTATATTCAAATGAGGTACACTTTCCAGACTTCTTAGGCTTCCACAAAGAGGAAAAAGTAAAATTGGATTAGCAGATTACCTGTGGTTGAGGTTTTAATTTGGAAATGCCTTGAGTTGTAATTTCTCAGTCCATTATAAGTTATAAGAGCGTGAAGTCTAAGTTCACTTATATATCATATTTTCTTAACTACATGCATTTACAAGAAAGGCAATGTTTCCTCCTTTTCCCCAATTCAATTTCATGTTGGTTTCATCTTGATTTCATGGTGGTGCAGAACAGATTTGATTAATGTATTTTCTTGTCTAATTATTTTGGTTTAAATAGTATATTTTAAGTTTTGATTTGTATAGGCGATTAATTTTAAATCACATCAATATATAAGATTATTATGTAAACTAATATAATTTAAGATTAGCCATCTAAACAATTTAGAGCTTAAAATATACAATTGAAATCCATTCCTATTGATTGTTTAGGTAAAGAGACAAAGATCACATCAAAACCCCACAGCACACCAACTCTTTAACCTAACAGAACAACTCTTTTAAGTGCTTTTTGAGAACTCTCCAAAAATGTATTAGGAAGATGTTTTGAGTTTTGAGAATCAATCCATCACTTTTTCAGTTTTGAGAGCATCATCATTTCATAGTATTTAAAATGAAGAGTTGTTCTAATCTAAATTTTACTTCATTTAATCATAAAAGAGCTATAATACCTTTCTTAGAGAATTAAATTGTTAAGTAAATCTGAATGGATTTTCATTCAATTAGGTACAATATATGTCATCAACTTTTTCATACAGTGTTCTACATGCCCTTCGGACATTTGAGCAAGTTTGGAAAAAGCTTTGCATTGATACCAAGGAAGGAAAACTCAGTGAAGGAATCATAGAACCCTCCATGAGGGCATCTGTTTCAAAATTACTCAAACTTGATCCTGAACTGGCAAAAACAATCTATGAAAAATGCAAAAACATGGAGAAATCCAACTAGTATGGATTAATCCAGGAACTTTGGCCCAATGCCAAGTATATATTTTCTATCATGATAGGTTCCATGGAACCCTACCTAAGGAAAATGATACATTATGCATGGGATCTACCATTGGTGAGTGCATATTATGGTGCCACTAAAGGTTGTATTGGGGCTAAAATAAATCCCAAAATTCCACGAGAAGAAATGATTTTCACAGTGATTCCCATCATTGCATATTTTGAATTCATTCCACTCAAATTGGATGAGATCAATCCTAATGAAGCTAATGGCAGAGCCCAAGAGTCTTCATATAGATCTCCTTTAGATTAACATTGAGGAAGGCACATTTCACATCCATTTGATGTACTTTTCATCCAGACTTTAATAGTAGTAGTGCATTGCAAATAGTACAACACTCCAAACTTACTCTCTATTAAGAACAAGACTGTAAGTTCCCAATGGTCAATGATCTCTTTCTATGAGAAACTTTAGCTACCATCAGGCTTTAGGCTTAGGGCCCTCCAACTAATGTGTGAAATAATCAAGAAATAAAAGTACGTGAACATTCTAGAAAGAAAAACAAGCTATTCCCTCTTCTCAACCCCACCCCTCAAAATAGGAGCTCTTTTCAACAAGGCTCACCATAAACAATCTCCCCCATCTCATCATGATTTTTCATCTTATGTAGATCCATCAATTCCATCAAGAACTTCATATACACATGTGAAAGCAACATAATAGTGACCAAAATTAATTTCTTTTTCTTCTCAAACTCTCCACATGTTAAAAAATTGTAACCATCTCAAATTCAACTCATCATATAAGAATATCCACAAAATCATCAAATGCATTATGTTGTGTGATACCATCAAATCAGATGTGACATGGGAATAGGAATCCATCAAGGCTAACATCGCAACTCTCCACAATCCCCTCACAAGAAGGATCGTGAAGATGCCATATGCAAAATGAGAAGCCTCAAATGTAGAAACATCAAATTCCATACAACAACATATCACAACAGATACCTTTTCAAAGCCACAATGATCAACAGCTAGTTATCATATCCAACCAGCCATAGTACCCTGTACATATGCATAATCAATCAAATATGAACCTATAATCATAATCATGAAAACCAAGAGGCCTCGTTGTTATAGGACACAATTGTATGGTTCCCTTAAGATGGAAATGATAAGCTCCATGCTCTAGGATCAATTCATCCAAAATCAATCCCTACAATAGGTGTCAGCTCCAGTGTTAGGACCAGTGAGCCTAAAATGTTCCCCCTCCAAAAAGAGGCCTAGAATACCTCTACTCTCTAAAATATAGATGTTACTATGGCTTACCTATGGTTGACCTATAATCTTATTTCAGCTTCTACACACAATAAGTAACATTACACTAATCAAGTTGGTACTATTTTATTTCCAATTTCCACATCTTGTATGTCCTCAATCATTTGGACATGAAGTTTCTTTTGAAAGTCCCTCTACCTTTACCACTTGAGTTTTGCAAGTTGGATGTGGTATTTTAGTTAATTCCAACACAATATATTTAAACTTGGGGACCCAACTAGGACTCAACACTCAAGAATCAACTAAGATTCAAAAAAAGTTCAAATTTAAACATGAAATATATACGTTTTTAAGGATTTAACACTTTTATTATGCATGCTTAATAAATAAAGTTTAAAGCTATACTAAACTAATTAAATAGATGTTAATTTGACCATGCACACAAGCATATATCAACAGCTGATTTAAGTCAAAAGAAACAACATTTTTTAATATATAAATATTCTCAATTGGGTATACAAAAATAATGGATTATCATATCAATGGCATCAAAAACAAAAATCACAACATGAATTCATGAACTGTAGTGGAGAGGAGATTGTATCTCTCAACCCAACATCACTAGCTTTATTTGAGATGTTCTGCTTTTATATTTAAGAGGTTGCACTCATATCTCAAACAAGACAACAATGCTACTACAACCATAGGAGCATTACTTGGGACAAGATTGACTTGGCAGACTAGAAGTATAAATATAATTTGATTAATAGAGATTTAATTGAAACAAATATCAATAGAATAAAAAAATGCTGCTTTTCCATTTAGCATGGACCAAATTGATTTTTACTTTCTTCTCTTTGAAACTAGAGCAGAGCTCTAGGGGTAGCAAGCCCAACAAGGTTAAATTACAGCACCCATGCAAGGCTCTAGGGGGAACACCCCTCAAGGATTCCAGGAACAACACCCCTTGAGGACTACTAAGTTTAAACCAATGCCTTTGAGACCAAACAGACCATCATGGTGCATACCATTTTTCATAATTTATCACTTCTAACCAAGTGCAAAGGCACAGATACATCAATTTCAATTATTATATATAAGACAACATATTCTAGCAATACATCAAACATTAAACAATATTTTGATTGTATAAACTATAAAATAATGTTTCATTGGGCAATACATTATCAATTCAGATTTTCTCTCTGGACTTGTTATCAAAGAAACATCAAAGAAAAGAAGTGGAAGTGGGTTGATCACATTCCAAGAGTGAGGATAAGCTATATAGGGCTCCTGCCCAACCACTGAACAACCTACTCCTTCAAAAAAATGCATCCTATCTTAAGCACAAAGATAATTGCCTAAAGTGTTTGGAATGTATAAAAACCTTTATATTGCTCTGTTTTACAAGAATTTACTGATTTTTTGTGTTGTTGACTGTATACATACCATATAAGCCAATTTTGTATTAGATGTTGATGTAAATTAATTGGGGCTTCATATACACATGTGTAGACATGGAAAATGTACAAGTTCATTTTGGCACACCTGATCCCGATTTACTAATAACATTTCCTCTTAAAACATATTCTCATTCATTTCATCACATTCTATCTCTTAATTTAATAAATCATTATTTATTGGATTAAATCTTCCCCTTTCGGTGATTAAATTAATCAATTTAATTTAATTAACCTTACATCCCTGTTTAATTAAATAAATCATTTTATTTGATTAAAATCTCTAAAGTCCTCTTATTAAATTAAATAAATTAAACCTTATTTGATTTAATTTAATATGTTCCTTTTTTATTAAATAAATCAAATCATTTATTTGATAAATCATTTCCTCTCAATTCTTGACTAAAATTAATTCATAAATCTAAGTCTAAATTGTCACATCATCTAATTCTTCATTAAGTTAATCAAAACCATGATTAAGTTAACTCATTTCATTAAAATTCTCTAGAGAATGCAACTTGCAAAATAAATCAAATACTTTGATTTATTAATTCATCTATTTTCCCTCACAAGGCATCAAAAGGGAAATTCCCTCATTTGAATTCAAAAAGGCCAAGTGGACTTAGTCCTTCCAACAAGGCATTTAAGACCTCTTACATGTCCTTGACCTTGAGCCAAGTCACATTAACTTCATTTCCCTTCCCTCTTCAACAAGTCATCTCACAATTTCAAATTTAAATTTATGCATTTATCATGCACATTGGCCAAAATGTACTCATTCCTCCTCCAACCAAATGTGGACAAGTGGCACAATGCCATTGGATTATCCTTTGTCCCATATTGCTTAAACCTTGCTTTCTCTTCCAATTTGAAAGTTATAAATTGCAGACTTCTCTCCTCATTTCTCATCCACAATCATATGCAAAGTTACTCTCCTCACATTGAGAGCCAATTTTTCCCATTTCAATCAATCACTCATCACTTTTCAATATTTGCAACAAGGTTATGCTCAAATCTCTTTGGAGATTTGACCATTTCTCCATCACATACCATTGCTACTTAGGAATTAGGAAAGGGCCAATTTCAACACTTCATTGGAACCAATTCCCCCATAAGATCATCATGTTATTAGCTTAATTAGGACCGAATCTCTTTTATTTTAAGTTTATTGTGTTCTTCATTTCCTAGTTTAGTTTGAATAGATGGATTTTATGGGGAATCTCTCATATTTGTTTGCATAAATATGATCTAACAAATAATGTGTTTTGTTGCTCTTGTGCATTTGTAGGTTTAGGGGTTCACATTTTGGCGCTAGAAGGAGGGCTTGAATCAAAAATTTAATCATGTTTTTCAAAAATTCCACGGTTTCTAACATTTTTTTTTGCAGACACAGCAAACTCAGCCACACGGTGCTATATTGCGCCACTTTCAGCACCGTGGTGCAATACTTCACCACTTTCAGCATCGTGACACAATACTTCGCTGCTCCTAGAGGCGCAATGCTATACTGACCCGCGTTTAAATTCTCAAACATCACCGCGAATTCTCCCCGCCTGTCTTCTTTTTAAAATTCCTAACTCCACCGCGTGGGTCTATACTGTGCTGCTTTTAGTGCCACAGCCTGTATCGCACCGTGTGTCCTCCAAACTCCACTGCTTTGTCTTTCTCGCTTAAAAAATTCAAATTTTCAAATTGGGCCACTTCCAAACTCCATTGCTTGCCTTTGTTGCACCGCTTTTGCACTCTCTATTTCTGCAGAGCGCTGCGAAAAGTCAACCGTGCGATGCTATATAGCGTCGCTTTCACTCCAAACTCCACCGATTTTGCAAACTGTGTCACGGAAAACCAGTAAGATTTAAAATTGACATGCGCTTATTAAATTTAGGATCTTTTAATCTTTAACCTAGTTTTCTATTTTTTTGGCTCTCTGGTTTTTTGTCATTTTGTAGGTTTGAGCAAAGGAAGAAGTTTATCATGACACCATGTTCACTAAACCCAAAGTTTTTTTAAACACTAAAGTGTTCTTTAACACTCTTTAAGAAATTTGTTAAATATCTTTGGCCTTAGGAACACTAAATTCAGTTTGGGTTAAAAAGAACAAGCAATTTTTTTATTATTATTATTATGACACCATGCTTTTTATCATTTTGTACAAAGTGTTTTTAAACACTAAAGTGTTTTCCAACAATCTTTAAAGAATTTGATAAGTTCATTGATCTTAGGACACTATATTTCCATTGGGTTCTAAAATAAACAAAATCAAATTTCTTTTCAAAAGTTGTCAAGGGGCTAAAAAGAACTTTAGACAAACATACTAGATTTTGTTTAAAGGGTTAAAACTTGAACAAGACAATCTCACATTGTTTGGTTCTCAAGAAACGCTTGAAAACAAACATTCACAAGACTTTCAAATTTCAAACCCCTTGTGAGAAAAAAATACTCTTGACGAATTTAGACACTCTTGCTTTCCCTAGGGATCATATTCCTAGAGGTTTCTAAGTGCACAAATTCTACCGTCATTTGTTTTCAACAAGGTTAAACATAAGAAACTTTTGCCCTATTTTCCTCGATTTCCACACAATGTACCTTGTAGGATGAGAAAGAAAGTGGGACATTAGACATATAGTTTGAAACATAAGCAAGCAAGTGTCTTTGATAAAAAAAGGAATTCATTAAAGCCAAGATAAAAGGACAAACTGAACTTCATATGTGTTGTTCCCAATGATTTCCCGCAAGATCAAAATCCCAAAACCAAAGTTCAAGAAGATTAGTCTAAAATCCCATGAGCAATGCCTTGAGATGCTCCTTGAAGTAAGAGAAAGACTTGTATACACATTCTACAAAAAGGCCTCAAGGAATAATCCAACTTTGTATGCATTCTATTATCAACAAAATCCCAAAACTTTTTGAAAGGTTTGCTTTTCTCCCATAGGAATTCTAGCATGTTCTTCAATACCGAGGTTTTGTAGAGAGAGTCGTGTCTAGGTTAAGGTTCAAGATCAAATTCGTCATCCTCATTCATTCCTCCATCAACCAAATCTCATTTCATCAACAAACCTTTTTTGAACTCTAGAAAAATTACTCATGCTAATCTTAAAGGGCTATACCAACATCACCCTATCTTGGCTTAACACACCTAGCCAAAATAGTCAGACCTTTGGATGAATTTACCTCTAGGATAATGCAACTTTCTAAGGTCTATTAGTTCACAATTACATTGGCTTAACACACTTAGCCAATTCATCCACTTGTGCAAGTTCCCCTAGGATAACGCAACTTCCTAGGGAATACAACTTCACTACAATCCTATTTGACTTAACGCATCTAGTCAAATTATCACAATCAATCTAAGTCCTTAAAATTTTAGCATAAACCTTCAAAAGTTCTCCAAAAGGTTTCATTCACTCATTCCATCCGTTTATCCCATCACCATTACCACCATCTTTGGTCATTTAACTTCCCTAGTTCTTCTCTTTTGGGCCTAAAATGTTAGGATCAAAACAATCCCTATTTTTTATGGTCCAAAAAAGATCTCAATACAAGAAAAACATGGAGAATATCAGAGAAATATCAACTTTTGTGGACATGAGTCAGCAATCCCCCAAGTAACTCTCCTTTATCATCACAAAATCCTCAAGAGGAGAGTCATCAAGAGGACATCACGAATGAAGACATGGGGATGACATAATCTGAAATGATAAAAATGGTTCAAAATCTAGAGAACCACAAAATTTTCAATGCCATGTTCAAGTACTTAAATACGCTAGCAAGAGGAGGGGTCCAGTTCCCTTCCGACCTTGATGCAAGCACTAGTACAAATGTGCCTCTTACAAATGCATCCCCAATGTCAAATTTCGATCAACAAATACCTCACACCACATCGGCCATCACACCAACCTCACTAAATGTAAACAAGGGGAGTGCCATGTTTCAAGAATTGCAAAGCCATCGCCTTGTGGCTAACAAAGAGGCGGTCATGACCACCACACCGGGTACTTCTGTCCCAAAAAATTCATCCCACCCATACGTCCCGCTCACCTTCCATAACCACACTGGCTCATCTTCATTTCGTGCAACACCAGCCTAACAATCAAACATATAAACTTCTTTACCACTTGGAGAAGGGGGTTTGTTTGGAACAACCGATTTTGCTAATCCTTTTTTCCAAGGTAGCATACCATCTCTTCCCCCATTTCCATACACAACCACATCACCTCTCGGATTGGGTTTTTCTCCTCTCAACATCGATAGTTTCTCATAACCGAGCAATAGGAACATCACATCAAGTTCCCTTATCTTGCCCACAAAATCACAATAGCAAGTGGCAACCATTCAAGCCACTACATCGATTGGTCCTCAAATACCCCAAAGCATACCATCTCAAGGACCAAACATCTCAACCATCCCCCCAACAACCCAAATCCCAATCACCACCATAATCCCTTCACCCGTCACAATGGTCGGCATGATTCCTGTTCCACCACCAATCCCAGCAAAAGCCAACACGACAAATTCATTCACCACTCTAATCCAAACCCTTCAAAAGGCTAACCAACATAGAGTACTAAAGCAAAATCAGCAAGCTCAAGTGCAAGCACAAGCTCAAGCACAAGCACAAGCACAAGCACAAGCTCAAGCTCAAGCGCAAGCACAAGCTCAAGCACAAGCACAAGCACAAGTACAAGCTCAAGCTCAAGCTCAAGCACAAGCTCAAGTGCAAGCACAAGCACAAGCATAAACCCAGCAACAAGCACAATCCCAATACCAAGCACAACTACAAGCAATCCATATGCAAGCTTACCAACAAGCCCTGCAAGACTTTCAAACACAACAACAAGCTAAACAACAAGCTTTATTGGCACACCAGCAGCTCGACCAACAACAAGCTTTGTTGGCACAATAGTAGATAGACCAACAAAAAGCTTTGTTAGTGCAACAACAGTTTGACAAACAGCAGGCTTCATGGGAATAGCAACAGATGGACCAGCAACAAGCGTTGTTGGAACAACAGCAGTAAGATCAAGAACAAGCGTTGTTGACGCAAATGCAGGCATACCAACAGGCTTTGAACGCACAACAGAGCTTGCAGCAAATGCCCACTAGTACTCTTCCCAACCATCAAACGCCTCAAACACCTCACAACTCATTCATTCCACCTCCCGACCCAAGAAAAGATGTCGCAACACAAATCAAACTAATTTCACAACAAGTCTTGGACTTACAAGCAGGAAAAACCTTAAGAACACCATGCAACTTGTGCCCTTATCCTTTCAACAGAAGTCTCACCATGATACCGTTCCCAAAGGGATTCGAGATCCCCAAATTTGACAAGTATAATGGAACAGGTAACCCTGAGAACCCCGTCAGGGATTTTCAGGTGCATTGCATGGAGGTCACATATGATGACACGTATCTAATGCGACTCTTCCCCCATAGTCTGGATGGACCAGCCATGGAATGGTTTTCTCACCTACCCACGGGCATTAAAACATTCGAGGAAATCGTGGAAGCCTTCCTTAAGAATTATGCTTTCAATATGGGTGTGGATGTTAGTTTGGAAGAACTATCTGCCCTCAAATAGAGAAAAGGGGAGCTATTCACATCCTTCTTGCAAAGATATTGATCCAAGGCCAATCAGAGCAAGTGGACTATGCCAGAAGAACAACAAGTTTGCACCATCATAGCCAATCTAGATGAAAACTTGGCGTTCTATTTGAAAATGTAGTGCATCACATCATATGACCAACTGATCCCAAAGGTGCTCAACATCGAAAGATCCCTTACTACATGAGGAGGTGCACCAATATTCACTCCACCGTAGGATAACCACCCGTCTAACAACTACAATGATAAACCTTGAACTTGATCGAGGAATAAAAATATCATGAACGATGGCATGGTTGATGCTAAAGTGGTCATCAGTGTCCCTAAGCAGAGTTCCCAAACCCATCATCAACCACAAAATCATAATTGCAACAATCTGCAGACTAATGTTGTAGTAGCACAACAATAATCAACTCCCACCAATCAAATCAACAACTTGGGTAATCAAGGAGGACCACCTCCCCGAGGCAAGTCTCCCCCCAAAGAAATTTCATGGCTCTTGGTGAATCATTTGAGTCCATAATGAAGAAATTGGTCAAAGAGAATCTAATCAAAGTCTCTAACTCAGAGCAATATGTGGAACCCATGACCAAACCGCCATGGTATAACGAAAATCTCCTTTGTGACTTCCATAAAGTCAAAGGACATACCACCACCAATTGCATGAGGCTAAAAAACATCATCCAAGACCTCATCGAGGATAAGATCATCAATATCGAGCAGCCAGCTAGAAACCAAGACTTGAAAATATACACGAATCCGATGCCGAACCACAACCAAGGGAACAATCAAGCAAATAATCAGGGGAACAATAAGGGCAAGAAAAAGTATGCTAGTGCTAATCTAGTATATGAAGAGATAGTCAGGTGTGTTGATGAAATGGTCATAGTCATAAATGTCAAGGGAGCCAACAACGACTGTGGAGTCACCACACATGGCGGAAAGGTTACCATTGTCGGGGCACCAGCTAAGACCCCCATTTCTAAAGCCATCCCCTATGGCTACAATTTCATTGACCAGCTGAAGAGAACTCCCACCCAAATCTCATCATGGAACTATTGAAAATCTCCGCCACCCATAGGAAGATCATTTATGAATCATTAGTTGTGTCCATCATCTCCGCCACCCTTGACACAGAGAAGTTCCAGGCTATGGTGGGTAACATCATTACCCCAAATCTCATTACATTCTCGAACCAAGATTTCCCCCCGCAACCATCGCATAACCGCACAGTCCACCTTCAAGTGCTCATCCATAAAAAGAAAGTCAAGAGAGTCCTGGTGGATGGAGGTGCAGGCCTTAACATTTTTTCTCTAAAGCTCATAAAGAAATTTGGATTCGTCGAGGATTCCATTAATAAAAACAAAAGTCATCACAATAAGGGTGTATGATGACCAGGAAAGAGTGTCTCAGGGCACTATCAAAATCCCCATCCAAGTGGGACCAGAAACTATGGATACCACCTGTCAGGTCCTTGACCCTTCCTACCATAAAACATCCTCCTTGGACATCCATGGATCCATGGAATGAAGGTAGTGGCCTCAACGTATCACCAATGCATCAATTTCTCACACCAAAACGAGGAATTTGCTATATATGGAGATCCTGAACCTTTTGCCTACTACAAAAATTTGGAAGCCAAGTTTTATAAAATCCCCCAAGTACCAAAAAATAATGAAGGCCCCCATCTACATCATATATTGACCCATCCAACCTCGCTTCCACTTCTGCGACAAAGACACCTGCCATCCCTGACATATCCGAAATCAAAAACATGATCCAAGACAATGGGTTTGGTGACTACTAAATGAAAAGAAATGCATTTGTTATAGCAGAGTTACCACAATCTCCTAGGTCGCATGGACAACCTCAGCCAGTTGAAACACCTGTCCACACTGTTAGGGCAGAACCTTCTGGATTCTACCATTGGGGGGATCTCAATCGAGAGAATGTGGATGAGGAAGACATCTCAAACACATTATATCAAGATGGAAGGCCCACCCCCAACCTACCCATGGATGAAACTAGCAGAGGATTGCAAATGATGTTTGCTATGGGCTATAAAAGGAATGAAAGCCTTGGAAGAAACAGTGATGGACGGCTGGAACCCATCATTGTAGAAAGAAGAATGTGGAACCTTGGGCTTGGGTATACTCCTCCGAGTATAACCGTACGTGGCAGAGGTACTCCCAAAAGGGCAGTCAGGTCCTCTCCTCAGGCAACAACAACCACTCTGAGACCACCTGTATGCCTAGGTATCCCACTTGATAACTTCACTTTTGACGTCACCGATGTTTGTGCTAGTAGTGACAATGATGATGCCATAGCAGGCCTCCCTAGGCTCTTTGAGGATTCCACCCTATTAATGATTAGTGCCTCCACAACTGAGTCAAACCAACGAACCCACCAAATTACTTTAGTACACCCACAACTCATTGATCACGATCAACGAGGACCACCAATTCTCGACTCATTCAAAAATGATGAGGTGCTCTCTGAATTCATGGGACTAAGGGATACAGTTTCATCTAGGGATCATAAGGCAGGCTTCAACATCACATTAGACACTTGAGCATACTATGGGGAGACGATTGAGTCCTTCAGTTGCAAAAGGAAAATATCGAGAATAAACTCGGAGTTATGGAGTGAAAACCACTTTGTGGCACTCTCTAACCACAAAAGAGTAAAAATAAAGGACACATCCAATGGTGAAAACCTCTCTAAGGCACTGGAGGATGAAGGATTCAATCTCCCCCCTACTACTCTACATCAAGAAAAGTCAGCAGTCCTGGTAGAGCAGTGGAACCCTGTCAACTTGGCAATAGAGACAAAACCACAAATCACATTCTATGCCCAAACACTTCAAACAGAGGAACAAGAATTATTGGCGGCATTCTTAAGAGAAAGAAAGGAAAATTTTGCATGGGCCTATGCCGACATGCTAGGTCTAGATCCTAAAGTGGTAGTTCATCATTTGGCTATTCACCTCGGAGAGAAACCAGTTAGACAGAAATTAAGAAAAATGCACCCACAAATAGCCTTGCTCGTCAAGATTGAATTACAAAAACTCTTGGATGTTGGCTTCATATGACCAATTGACTATCCAGAATGGGTATCTAATCTTGTGCCAATCTCAAAACCAAATGGGGGCATCTGCATCTACATGTACTTTAGAGATCTAAACAAAGCATGTCCTAAGGATGATTTTCCACTACCCAACATTGACATGATAGTGGACATGACGGTCGGACATGAGATGTTGTCCCTAATGGACAGCTTCTCGAGATACAATCAGATAATGATAGCAAAGGAAGACCAGCATAAAACAACCTTTACATGTCCTTGGGGCGCCTACTACTGGAATGTGATGCCATTTGGGCTAAAGAATGCAGGAGCTACATACCAAAGATCCATGACACTGATCTTCCACGACATGATTCAGAAAACTGTCAAAGATTATGTAGATGACATATTGGCTAAATCAAAGAAAAGACGGGATTATATAGCAAATCTAAGTGCAATCTTTGATAGGCTAGAACAATACAAGGTTAGACTCAAGCCAAATAAGTGTGTATTTGGGGTAAAATCAGGAAAGCTGCTGGGGTATATAGTTTCAATGAGAGGGATAGAAGTGGATCCTGCAAAGGTAAAAGAAATCCTTGATATGGGAGTGCCAAGAACATTAAAGAAACTCAGAGGATTACAAGGTAGACTCCAGTCCATCCGAAGATTCATAGCACAACTGGCAGATAAGCATATTGCCTATTCACACCTACTCCACAAGGGAGTAGAATTCAAATGGGATGACAAGTGAGAGCAAGCATTCAGAAAAATCAAAGAATATCTACTTACACCACCTGTGTTGATGCCACCAATTGTAGGGAAACCATTGATTATATACATCTCAGCAATGACAGCCACCCTTGGTGCCCTTTTAGCCCAACATGATGAAAAGGGAACCTAGCGGATGATTTACTAAATCAGCATAACAATGGTAGGGCATGAGCTCAATTACACATCAATAGAAAATGCTTACCTGGCACTGGTATTTGCAGCCCAGAAGTTCAGGCACTACATGCTAGCTCATCAAATTAAGCTAATTGCCAAGATAGACCCTCTGAAATATCTATTATTGAAAGCAATGCTTACAGGCAGAATGGCTAAATGGGTAATGATACTATCTAAACATGATATTGAGTATGTAGAGTGAAAGGCGATCGAAGGAAAATTTATTGCAGACTAGCTAGCAAAAGCTCCCCTCTACATAGACAACCCACTCGTATCAAAATTTCTAGATGAGTTTCTTTTCAATCTCAATGTAGCCGACCACTAGAAACTGTACTTTGATGGCTCCCACACGCAACATGGATCAGGAGTCGGTGTATTCTTCATCACCCCACAAGGGGATTGCATACCGAGGTCTTATAAGTTGGCCTTCCCTTGTATGAAAAACATTGGAGAGTACGAGGCTTTAACCATAGGTCTCAAAATTGCAACACAGTGGTGAATCATGGCATTAAAGGTTTATGGAGACTCGCAGCTTATCATTAACCAAGTCAATGGGGAATACCAAACAAAAGATGATAAGCTCGCACCTTACAAAAAGGTGGTAGAAAGCCTCAAGGAATCATTCATCGACATCACTTTTAAGCAAATAACGAGGGGAAACAACATAGTGGCAAATGTAATGGCAACAATCGGATCCTTGCTAGATATCCCTCGCAACATCTCAAAACACAAATTCCTGGTAGAGCAGCTTCTCGTACCCACTTTTGAGGTACCAGAATCGGAATATGCATGTGAACTCATTGGTCTCGATGATGTTTGGTACCATGAAATCTACACCTATTTAAGATTAGGAGTCCTCTCAGCTGACATTACCCCGAACCTAAAGCGAACCTTCGTCAAAAGGTCCTTACGATTTGTCATCCTAGGATAAACCCTCTTCCGTAGAAGTGTTGATGGAACCTTGTTACGTTGTTTAAAACCTGAGGAAGCCTTGACTGCTCTAACTGAGGTACACAATGGCACTTACGGTTCGCATTCGAGTGGTATGACCTTGGCTAAAAAGTTGCTAAGAACCGGATACTATTGGCTGACAATGGAAAGAGAGGCACATGACTTTGTCAGAAGGTGTCTACAATGCCAACAACATGGAGACCTTATTCATGCACCAACTCAAGAACTACATCCCATTGTTACACCTTGGCCATTTTCCCACTAGTGGCTCGATCTTATTGGAAAAATCTCACCCACCTCATCCAATGGCTATAAGTTCATCATCACCGCCATCGAATATTTCACAAAGTGGGTCAAAGCAATTCCCATGACCTACGTCACTGGAAAGAAAATATCCAAGTTCATCCTGAACTACCTCATTTTCCAATATGGTGTACCCCAATCCATTATCTCTGATAACGGGACACCCTTCAAGAATCAGGATGTCCGTGATTTATGTGAAAAATTCAAAATCAAACATCGCTTTTCCACTCCATACTATCCACAAGGCAATGGCCAAGCAGAAGCTACAAATAAAACCATTCTAAAAATCCTCAAAAAAATAGTCAATGACTCTAGTCGTGACTAGCATCTATAGCTAAATCTCGCCTAATGGGCCTACCACACCAGCATCCGCATGCCAACAAGCGCCACCCCATTCTCCCTGGTCTACGGATTAGAATCCATCCTCCCTATCGAGATCGAGCTTCCGTCACTGAGGATATCTTTGCAAAACCTCATCACAGATGAGGAATACAGGGTTACAAGACTGAATAAGCTGGAGTTACTAGATGAATGGTGCATGGACGCCCTAAATCATATACTGGTCTACCAAAATTGCCTGAAACAGAACTACAACAAGAAGATCAGGCAACACACCTTCCAAGTTGGTGACCTTGTGCTAAAAGAGAATCAAAAGAATGTGCCCAACCCACATACAAAAGGAAATTTTGAACCTAAATGGTTGGGGCCCTTCATCATCACCACAAGCTATAAATCGGGGGCATATTAGCTATCGACACCAGAAGGAGAGCCTCTGCAAGAGCCCATGAATAGCTCTCACCTCAAAAAGTTTTATGCCTAAGAATTTGCAAGGAATAGAACCAGAAAATATTAAAACAATCAAAAAAAGTCTGGAAAAAATAGTTACCTTGATGAAAACCTGGCAAACAGGCATCTTGGTGACAACAAAAAAATCAAAAATCCAAAAAAAAAAAAGAAAAAAGATTGAAAACAGTAAAGAAAAAAATGGTCCTCTGGTGAAAACCACTTCGGTGGCGCTTTGGACAAGTACCTTGGTGAAAACCTGGCAAACAAGCATCAAGTGTAAATAAAGCACTCTCTATCCACCAGGATCTGCGCAACTCATCCATCCACCCACCCATTCGCTTGCATCCATACCATAGCCTGACTTGGTGTCCATATCATATTCCACCATGGTACTACTTGGCATGTTCCTAAGGTCAGTTTGTCCTGCCTTTATCGAAGTAGTCTATCGCACCACACTAGGGGCATGTTCTCACATGCATCAGATCGGATTCATGTTTATTCTCGTAATCTTCTCAAAAGTCACTCAAAAACATCCAAATCACTCAAAAAATCCAAAAACATGTCGAAATATCATAAAATCTTCAAAAATTTCATCATTGAGTCTTGTCAGTCTTTCACCTTGTCGAACTACGTCATCTCTAAGCTTGAACGTAGGCAAGGTTGATCTTTGATCATCCCCTGAGACATTTAGGCCAGTCCTTTAGGCATCCGTCGCATTGGCAATCCGTTTGCCCATCTAGTCTGCATCTTACGTCATTCCTTCAAACAATGAAATGGCAATCCATTTGAAAATCTTATCATCATCGATTCTATCATCTATCGAACTATGTGGTCTCTACGTGTATAATGTAGGCAAGGCTAATCTACGGATCAGCTCTTGAGACCCCTAGGATAGGTCTGTAAGTTAGTCTCTTCGTCATAAACCTTGAAAATGCCAAAAACATTGAAAAATGTGAAAATACCAAAAAAATTATAAAAACATCTGAAAAAACCCAAAATGGTGCATCCATTTCATCTCGCTTTCACCCGTGATCGTCTCACTCATAATAAATTCAATCGTCGTTGTCACCCTTTGGTGAGTCAGTCAGAAGCAAGTTTAGTAGGTTCCAAAGTGAACGCTTAATCGTCAAAATTCTTGGAAGTCTAAGTCAGTAAGCAAGCAAGTTGGTCAACTTGGAGTATCAATAGCTTATCACCCAATCAGTCCCATCAAAACCCTGATCACTACATGTCCTAAGATGAAGCTTTCCTATGATGGACATAAGCATCAGGTACCCCACAGTAGTTTAGTCTTGGCTAGCGGTACAAAGAACATTAGCTCGTTTGGTTGCTTTATCTTGGTCTTGTCTAGACTTATCTTATTTGTTGCACTCATTTCAAGGACCTCTCGATGATGCCTAAACAAAATAGTTTTATAGAGAAAGGAATGGGGCAATGATCATTATCTTTTTATCTGCTATGCTTGTGGGATACACATGTAAAATAACTTAGTTATGCATGTTTTGTTTGGTTTGTAGGGAGGATATTTTAGGTATCTTGTTGACCACATAGGAAAGTTTTCTTTTCTGTGTTTTGGTCTGAGATGTTTAGAATGTTTTAATTACATCTTGAATAAAGTATGTATGTTAAGTGTGAACAAGAATATTCCTATCTAATTGTCGAGTCAAATTCCATCACACTAGGTACCACACCATTCTAGTCCTTTATACCTTGATGCATCGTACCTATGTGTGTTATCAAAAATAACACAATTGACCCTTTGAAAGTCCCAATTCCTAGTAATGCAATTCACCATCATTATCACCTACCTCATTAATTCTGAAATGTTTCTATCTTTCTTCTACACTAACATGGTATTATAATAGTGATCAAAAAATCACCAATACATAGACCCTGCATCCACATGATCATTAGCATAAAAACACATTGCATCATATCATTATCTTAAGTTACAAAAAATAACATAAAGTTGAACATCTTAAGAGAAGCGTTGCATCATACATAATCATTCGCATCCATTACCATTTGCATATCATTACACCACTATCAACAATGCATTACATCATTAAAAACATGAAAATATACAAAAATAAATGCATCCACTACATACATTGCATCGCATAAGCATAAGAATGGAAACATCTCATAGCATCATACATTGGCATATTACACATCTACATATCATACATATGCACCATACATATCATAAAGGGTGAATCATCTCATATATATCATCAAAAAAAATTATTATGATACAAATCAGATCAAGTGTACATCGAATACATGGTACAATAAGGCCAAAATACTACAGCCCGTGTATCAAAAATGGAACAAACTATCCTGTGATCAAAAGGGGCCTAGCCCTACTGGATGTGACCCTCACCCTCCCCTGCCTGCCTCTCACCATGATCCTCTGTCGGTCGCCTCCCTATCTATTAGGATCAATCTGGCACTCTGTTGCCTAATGGCACTGCCTGTTGGTAGTGTTGCCGATAGTACTCAACCTCTTTGATGGCATATTTGTACTCCTGAATGTCAACTGAATGACCACGGGATGTGGAGGTGACACTCTCTAACTACCTTCATCAGCCAATCTCCTGATCCCTCTCGGATCATGTCAAGTCTCTCTCTGTTGTAGCTGTAGCAACCTGCTACCAAGCCTCATCTCACTCAATTGTCAAAACCTGTACCTGGCCCTGTACTTGTTGAATCAATGTGTCACGAGGATCTGGCTGACCCGCTGGCTGTACAGCAGGTTGTACTACTATCTATTGTTGTGGTGGCACCTGGGGTTGCCCATCCTGTCCTACACCTCCCCGACCTCTACCTGCTGACCTACCTCTAGGTCTTCAACATGGAAGTACTGTCCTAGGAACTGTCAATCTCACTGGCAGACTGAACCATGCCCTATACGCTGGAGTCACCCCTACGTCTGTTGGCCATTGATCATATGGCCATGGTTGAGCCACCAACTATCAGAATGAGGAGACTACCTCATCTGCTGGAATAGGCAGTCCCCATGCTATCTCCTTTGTCGTGCGAGCAAAGAGTGCCATGTACTGACCATCAAGTATATCCTGGACCTCACCGAACTGCCTGGCTACCTTGTTAGGAAGGTACCTCTCTATCAGAGTGTACTCTCGGCCCTGCATGAATCTATCCTGGCGAGCAAAGAAAAGCTACTCAGCATCATCCATCCATGGACCTATACCCATCCACATCCTCTATACAAACATTGTCATCTCATCTAGAACCCACCGCCAATGGGCTATGTCTTTTGTACCCATGTGAGTGAAGTGAATCCTCACCCCACCATACCACCACACAACAAGGTCATCAATGTCTAGAACAATCAGTGTCACAATCAGGGGAAGCACCGGGATCCACTCCTAGGCCCAAATATGTAGAAGAGTCAATCCAGTCCCAAGAGCCCAACCCTCTAAATAGGCAAACTCGTGCAAGTCTCGGTACAAGGAGGCCAACAGTACTAGTCCCCAGGAAAAGCACACTCGGCGAGAGCACATTAGTTGCCATGGTAGTCCCCAACCCGGACTGAAATATTGGCCACGCCGATCAGGAGCTACAAGGCCGAAAATAATGGTGGCCACAATCAAGCTGTAAGTAGGGGCTATATCTCGATACCTCTCCAAATCTATCTGACCATCGCAAAGCATGAGCTCATCCACACCCATGATTTTGAAGCAGGCATCCCTACCCTCCTCCAAATCATAAATCACTCGCTCTCCATGAATTGGTAGTCGCACGATGTGTCAGACATCCTCAAGAGTAATGGTGGCCTCACCGATAGGAAGGTGAAAAGACAACGTCTTGCTATGCCACCACTCAGCCAAGGCATGCATCATACCCAGATGCATTCAAACAGGAGGAACATAAGCAATGAACCATAGGCGAAGCATCCCAAGCTACTCCTGAAGCAATATGTGCATATCCTGTAATCTCTCAAGCACTGGCCACTGGTGCTCCCTCGATTGAATGACCTCATGCCTCTCCTGCAAGGAAAGAAGCCGTGTCAATTTCCTTAAAAAAAATTTGTTGTCTGTATCGTATTTCGCTTTTGAAATAGCAAAAGCGATGTTGTTCTCAAAAGTGGCACAGTTTGTAATGTTCCAAACTGTGCCGCGTGGCGGACTTAGATAGCTAAATTTTCCAAACTGTGTCATGCGGTGGACTTAGATAGAAAAATTGGACAAATTCGCCCGCACGGTGTTGTTTAAGCAAGCGGCCATGTTTACTAACCAAAAATCCCTAAATGAAAAACTGCGCCACATGGCACTCTATGCATACGCGGTCCTATATAGGACTGCGCAGGCCTGTTTGTAGATTTTTCGTGGCACTATATCGTGCAACGCCACCTCGACCAAAATTTAAACCTAATTAATGCACGAATAACGAGAAAAATAAAGGTCAAATAGGGGTACATACTGCAGGTCCTACGGCGACTGGTCGCTGATATACTCATAACCACTCTGACACATGCAGAGGACGTTGTCATTGCGCCATTTTCTCTAAGACTCCGTGCTCAAGTGTCAAGTTTTTCAAGGTTAAGAGTGTAAATGTATTGAAAGTGACCCCTCGAGGTCTATTTAAGCCTGAAAATTAGGGTCTTTTGACGTAATTTGACCTTCCGGCAAGGGTTTTGGTCCCACGAACCCGTTTTCATCCAATCGAGAGTCATTCTACATCCCTTTTGGCATTTTAATCCATTTTTCTGGCATTCAGGGGCATTTCTGGCATGTCGGGCACCTTGTCATCTTTCTTTTGCGAGATTAAAAACAAAATAAAAAAATTTGTCTGATCTCTTGAAGGGGCAGTATCCAGCAATATCCTTCCACTGGGGCAGTAGTGGGGCATCTGAAAAAATTCAAGAAAATCCTGGAACTTTGATCACAGCAATTTATTCTTTGAATCAATGCAACAAGTACATTGCTTCAAAGAGGGGCAAAATGTAAACATGGAAAATGTACAAGTTCATTTTGGCACACCTGATCCCGATTTACTAATAGCATTTCCTCTTAAAACATATTCTCATGCATTTCATCACATTCTATCTTTTAATTTAATAAGTCATTATTTATTGGATTAAATCTTCCCCTTTCGGTGATTAAATTAATCAATTTAATTTAATTAACCTTACATCCCTGTTTAATTAAATAAATCATTTTATTTGATTAAAATCTCTAAAGTCCTCTTATTAAATTAAATAAATTAAACCTTATTTGATTTAATCTAACATGTTCCTTCTTGATTAAATAAATCAAATCATTTATTTGATAAATCATTTCCTCTCAATTCTTGACTAAAATTAATTCATAAATCTAAGTCTAAATTGTCACATCATCTAATTATTCATTAAGTTAATCAAAAACATGATTAATTTAACCCCTTTCATTAAAATTCTCTAGAGAATGCAACTTGCACAATAAATCAAATACTTTGATTTATTAATTCATCTATTTTCCCTCACAAGGCATCAAAAGAGAATATTCCCTCATTTGAATTCAAAAAGGCCAAGTGGACTTATTCCTTCCAACAAGGCATTTAAGACCTCTTACATGTCCTTGACCTTGAGCCAAGTCACATTAACTTCATTTCCCTTCCCTCTTCAACAAGTCATCTCACAATTTCAAATTCAAATTTATGCATTTATCATGCACATTGGCCAAAATGTGTTCATTCCTCCTCCAACCAAATGTGGACAAGTGGCACAATGCCATTGGATTATCCTTTGTCCCACATTGCTTAAACCTTGCTTTCTCTTCCAAATTGAAATTTATAAATTGGAGACTTCTCTCCTCATTTCTCATCCACAATCATATGCAAAGTTACTCTCTTCACATTGAGAGCCAATCTTGCCCATTTCAATCAATCACTCATCACTTTTCAAGATTTGCAACAAGGTTATGCTCAAATCTCTTTCGAGATTTG
The DNA here is from genome assembly GCA_007115665.2 of Sequoiadendron giganteum. NCBI lineage: Eukaryota > Viridiplantae > Streptophyta > Pinopsida > Cupressales > Cupressaceae > Sequoiadendron > Sequoiadendron giganteum. The sequence continues at coordinate 609,347,555 of CM021103.1, forward strand.
ACCATTTCTCCATCACATACCATTGCTACTTAGGAATTGGGAAAGGGCCAATTGCAACACTTCATTAGCACCAATTCCCCCATAAGATCATCATGATATTAGCTTAATTAGGATTGAGTCTCTTTTATTTTAAGTTTATTGTGTTCGGAATTTGTTGTTTTGTAACATATAACATTCATTTATTCATTCCAAACAACTTCTACGTAGCCTATCGCCTCCACCCCAAACACTGAAGAAGGTATCTAAGAAGGAATATAAATCATCGTAGGGTTTAGGAGAATCATTGACTACAAAGAAACAAATGTGAATCAAAGGAAAAACCCAAACATTCATTATTATAATATATAGTCTCTCTGTCTGAGTATCTCTATACACATAAATAGCATAGGGAAGGAATGTGGAATAAGGAAGAATGAGAAGCAAATTTAATTTTGAATACCAAGAACTGATTAGGGTACCAATGCGAGCAAGAATAGAGAAGAACAAGAACTTACAGTCATTGTCTAGCCTTCGTCAATTTTCTCTGGCTTTCCTCCTACAAAATGGTTGTACTCCTGCGAGTGTGCAGGCAAAATAAAAAAGATTTTTTAAAATAAAAAATTGCCTATTGCTTTAAGTGTTTGTCAAAATTTTCCCACAGTTTGACTTTAAGTTTTTGTCGAAATAGTAATGAACATCAGGAGCACCAAAATTTTGACGAACGTCGGGCATAAATTTTTAAAAAAATTGAAAATTCCACATTAAATATCACAAGTACCCAATGATACATCTAATAATACATCTTTCATCAGAAATTTTCATCAAATTTTATAGTCAAATGAGTTAGTGCTTGTTGAGACTCCTCCAGGATCATTTAATATCCCTCCCTCCAAGAACATGAAAGAAATTTTACTACAAGAGTTCATTTTGCGCATATCATAGAGTTCATGGTCATGCTACTAATGAATGTAAGTCTTTGTGCAATAGAATTCAACATCTTAAAGAATATGGTGCTCTTCCTTGTGTTAAGGCACCTATTTCTTCTAATTGACACTTATTTTCATCATATTCAACTCATCTTTATCTTGCACTAAGTAGGGGTAAGGGGTTAGGTAGCCTTTTCCTTGTATGTCACTTGTCACTATCTCTTTTGGCTAGTTGACCACCTTTCATGTATATATAAGAGCAAGCTTGGGACGTGGACGATATTCTTTAAGTTGGCTCAAATGTGACATACTACATTTTGGGGGAAACCCCTTCCCTTTTCATGACATAGCTTATTGGAAACATATGACTTGGCGTAGGGATTTCTAAATAAGCTCCCATGACTTCTTCTAATTTAAAGCAATTTCTCATAGTAATGGTATTAGCAATTGCTTTAAAGTGGGGGCATACAACAACACTCATGTTTCATTGTGTGATTTTCTTCCTTCTTGTGATGCGCTCTTTTCTTGGTGGTGTCATCGGGTTTGATTTCCTCAAAGAATGTGATATTTCTTTGACTTTTCCTCTCTTGGATACATTAAGTATGATGCTCCCTAAGAAGAGACCTTACATGAACTAAGAAAAATTCCTTTGAATGTACCTTACACTATTTTTCATTTACAACATTCGTTATATGGCCACCTTGCATAATACACCTTGCATGTTGATAGGTTGTCGTTATACATATCTCTTTAGTTAAAATTACAACAAATATCGACCAAGCAGTGTTCAAGGATATATACAATAGGATATTTCTTGACTATCTCTCTCTAATTTTTAAGTGATTTGGACAACTGAAACAAAATTTAAACTATAGGCCATTAAACTAGAGAGATTTGAAATTATTAAACTAGAAAGTGGGAAATCACTAGTCTAAAAATCATAACAACTAAACTAGAAAGCATTGAAATGATTAAACTAATGATTGTGTAAATTGTTGAAACAAAAAAAATAGGTAAAAAAAACTATGAAAAATTTAACCAATAATAGATTAACAAAATTAAGAACTAACAGAAAATGGCTTATCAATTTGAAACTTAATAGTGAGAAAAGGTTCTCCGAAAATTTAACTAACAGATTCAAAGAAAACTAGACTTTACATTTCATCATTTACAGAATATAAATAATGAAACTCTAAAAGTAAATTACTTATCTATCTAGTCCTACAATCCCTCGAGTGGCCAACTCGCAGGTTCCTCTATATCTAACTTAGGTCACAATAACTGGTAACTTCATAACTATTCCATCCAAACTAATTCCATTCTCAATACTTAGAAAAACATAATAGGATAAACAAGATTCGCTTTATTCATATTGTAAGAGTAACACAAAAAAAATAGCTTAGAAATTCATTACGACAACATAACAATATTCTCCAGATGTCTTTTCATTTTGAAGATTACATTCTTATACAAAAACTATTTTATCAAAATCCTAAAATTCAGTAGATGGAAAACAGCACTGAAAAAGTCTTCAACTGATCCTTAACAAACTAACAAACTAAAAATCCATGTGTAGACATTAAACAGGCTCATAATGAACCATAAGTCTTTTTAACAGAAAATAACAAAACAACTATAAAGGCTCAATGCATCAAATGCCCTATAATTTTGGCGCCTATCTTCAACTTTATGCAGTCGGTGTTGATTTTTCCATGTTGAATCTTCTTCGTTGAACTCCTTCCAGCAAGGCATGATGACTGACTATTCGTGAGGAACCTGTTTACTTCTACAAAATCTAAACTATTAAGTCAATGCGGGTTAGTAAATCCCAAGCAATTTCAAGAAATAAATCCTAAAGGTAGATAATTAGCAAAGTAGAAGGTTGGAAAAATATAGGGAAGGTTTTTTAGTCACTTTGATCAATGAGGTTATTTTTACCTCATCATTTCCTCCCCTTCCTAAACCTGAGTAGGTCCTCATGCTCTTTGTTATGGACCATGTCTTGCATTTCCTTTGTTTCCATTTTGTTCTTCACTCTTGGCATTGAGATCATGCTCATCATCAGCCTCCTTGTCAAAATCCTTAGGTTCTCTTAAAAAACCCTGATGCAGAGTGATACTTTTTGTCCATTTCTCAAAATTATCATCACTCTAATCTGTGTTAACATACAAATTAGGGGGCGGTGAAAGTAGCAAAGGAGGTTTGTACCTCATACCAATCCAGTCAGTCTTCAGCTATGAAATGATTTTAGCTAGTGTTGCAGCTCTTTTGTATGAACACCTAATGTTAAGAGGTGATATTATCTCCCTCTTTTTGAGATACATGGGAAGAGGGGTATACCTTTCCTCACACCCATGCCAAGATTTTCCTATAAGCTTATGCCCCTATTCCTGGAAATGGTCATAACACAACTGAAGATTGTTGTTATATTTATTTTTTATTTCCTCCTTTAGCTTTAAATTCATAAATTGTGCCTTGAAGGCAAAAGGCTTTCTGTGTGGATATCTCATCTTCAACCCAATAGTTATCTCTACCTATAGATATTCTTCTGATCAAGTTCTTTCCAGTGAATTTGATTTCGCATTATTGAGAGAAATGATCTCAACTATACTTCCCCAACAAAGAGATTAACATAGAAATTTTTACATTCTTCTACAAGTAAATTATGCACAAAGAATTCACATAGCATATCTTGTTGTTTAGGAGTGGATTCAACAAATATTTTTTACAAATTTCTTATCATTAGGGTTAGATGGCTGATTATTATAAATTTGGAGCAGCTTCCATCTCATAATTTGTTAATTAAGAAACATGGCATACAATCTAGATGGTCTCCTAAAAGTTAGCAATAACTCACCAATTTGGCAAGCACCTTGTTTAGCCTTGTAAACCCTATAAAATTATTCTTTTAGCACCACCAACTCCTTTTTCAATTGAACATTATCCTTGGCCATTTCTCTTAGGAAGTAACACATTTCCATCCATTTCATGATCAATGGAGGTATTCTTACCTGAAACCACTCTGTCACAGTTGGCTCAGTCTGTATTTCTTTGGACTCCATGACAAGTTTATTGTTGCTTTCCTGTAGGTATTGCTCTAATTCCATAATTTTACTTGTAGAAGCATTCAATTTAATTTCATGTGTTTTTCTCTCTTCTTCAAAAGCAAAACATAATTGCATGAAATTATTTGTTAACTTATTTATTTCTTCATCTTTCTCAAAAATATTAGACACAATTTTTTTTTTTTACTATCTACTTGGTAAACTTGAAATTTTAACTGCTCAATCATTTTGTCTCTCTATTCAACTTGCATTTTTAAGTTCACAATTTCTTGATCCCTCTTCCCTATAATTGCATTATATGCCTGAAGTTCTTCTTGTTGTTGATTTATCTACTCTCTTTTTTCTTGCAATTGATTCCTCAACTCAACAATTTCTTCATTCAGTTTTTCTAATTCTACTTTTATTTGATCAAATTATTCATCAACAATGCTACTAGAAAAAGGAAAATTTGCATTTTCTCTATCTACATCAGCTTCAGTATATGATACATTTCCTTCATCAAGCACATCAAATGAACTAGACTCAATAATTTTATCAACAAAAGAAGAAAATTGTCTTACTGTTTCATTGCCAATATCTACATAATGAGGTGATTGTTCCCCTTCCTCTTCTTGCTTCTCTAAGGATGACAAAGTTTTCACTTCCACTCTAGGAGATTATGCAGGCTTTTGATCATTTCCTCTTATTTCATCTTCACTAGGTGGGGTATCAATATCCATAGTCTGTTATATAGTCCTTGATTTCCTCTTTTTAGGAGCATTCAAGACTTCAAGAGGGGTATTCTCACTGGACTCAGTAGACAATCTTTTTCTTCTTCGCAAAGGAGGTGTTACCTAAGAGGTATTTTTAGCTTGCTTGTTCCTCTTACGAAGAGGTTCCTCTTCTTCAGAATGGATAACTTCCACATTAGACTGCTATGGATTTTTTGGGGCATTAACCAATGTTTTTGACGCATTGTCACTGGGGGTGATTGAAGCCTGATGAAGTTCAGAAGCATTGAGAGAAGAAGAGGAGGGTTCCCCTCTAGACTAAACCATTTATTTTGATGATTCCCCTTCTTCACAATTTTTGTTAGGCTCTTCATTCTCAAATTTGTGCAAAAATTTATGCCACTTCTCCTTTGGTTTTCTACGGAAGTGGTACTTACAAATTAATTGAATTAGGCCATGAGGTTTAAGTTTCCCAGTACCAACCTTATATCTCTCCATCATTCTGATGACTGAATCACACAAGAAGGTGGGAAAATTAATCCTAAAGCAGTGTCTTCAACGCCATGGCGCAAATGGGTGTATAACCGAAAAGGAGGCCCTACCACAGTAGTTATTTTCCCTTCAAACATGAAGTACTTAATTATCCATGCTACAACAGTTCGCCATGGCTCAAGAATTGGCATCCTTTGGAATCCCTTGTTTTGTCCCCTAGTTCTTATGGTTCCTAAAGGTTGGGGCTCACCTTCCCTATGGAAGAACTCTACCATCTTTTGATAGGTAATTTGTGTGGTCTCGAAAAAATTAATACCCTTATTTCCAAACCAGAAAGATGAGAAATGATCTTTGTACTCACCCAGAAACACTTTCCTCACACTATTGACTTCCCATCTGTAAATTTCTCCACAAATTCTTTCACTAACTATTATGAATGTCCTTCAAACATTTTTATGAATTCGAGCCATCCTACATTTTCAAATAGGATTGCAATATCTCCTAATGCAAGCAATTTTTTTGACGAAGTTGGATTAGAATTTTTCTTGGATCCCCCCATTTTCTCTCCTTAATTCCTTTCCTCAAATTCTGCAAAAATGCTTCAAGAATACCTAGTTTCAGCCTCTGAATTGCAGGAAAAAAAGGAATATGAATTCAACACAACCGATGGAGGAAAATAATTAATTTATCTTGCTTGAGACCTCTTGTGTAATTATGGTTGTTATGTATGGTAAAATGAGCAAGTGAAGTTGTACTTCAAGCGATCACTCCATGGTGCAATTTACTAAATTAGGAAAGGAAAGGACTCGTGCCAATTAATTAACCTTTATTCAAAATAATTACTAACTTTAAGCGAAAATGTACTTACCTTACATCATGTCATTAACTTCAATTTTACTCACCTTTGCTGACGTAACAAAACTCATCATGATGACAAGAATATCATAATAATTGCATTTATTATGAAAGGCTTTGGTATTATCAAGTGGAGTGGAAATATACGGTGTGGATTATGAGGTAAATCACAAAAATTAAGGAATGGGCATGTGAAAAATTCTAAAAAATCAAAGTGTGCAAATAGAAAGGGGATTTACAAAGTTTCGGAGCATCGGTTGAAGATGTGACCAAAAAGTGGAATAAGTTTTGGAGCATCAGTGAAGAGACTATCAGAATGCAGTAGTACAAAGTTCTAAAGCATCGAGTGGAGACGCTCATAAAATGAGGTAGAAAAAATTCTGGAGCATCATCGAAGGATGCAGTCAAGCAACAACAAAAGTTTCTGGAGCATCATCAAAAGATGCAGTGGGAGCAGCAACCAAAATTTTCTAGAGCATCGTCAAAAGATGCAGTCGAAGCAATAACCAAAAATTTTTAGAGCATCATTGAAAGATGCATCCAGCACACAAGAACAACAAAATTATGGAGCATCGATAAGGGGATGCATCCAGAATGCAGCAAGAAAACTTCTGGAGCTTCGTTGAAAGATGCAGTCAGATGAAGAGAGAAAAATATATAACTTGGATCTTGACCTTCCAGAGCATCAAAGAGAGATGACCAGAATGCAAGAGCAACACATGATTCATCACCATCGAGTCATGCTAGTTCCAGAGCAACAGAGCACCAGGGTCAATAGGTTCTAGAGCATCACACCAACTGCAAACAAAGTTCCAGAGCACCTTAGAAACATGCACTGGACTCTGCTTTTCAAAGAAAAATGAAGTCCTACGAGAGCAAAAATGAAAATTAGCCAAGTCCAAGATATGAAAATTTTTAGGAGAAATGCTTTGAAAGTAAAATTATATACATGCCCTTTTTATTTTTTATTTTTAGGATATTAAAATTATATTGACTCTGCAAGAGCAGAGTTGATGCATCGGATCTCTCCCTATGTCTACCATTTTTGTGAATTCCTCTTTATTAACCGATTTATGGTAGATGTATAGTCAATGCCCACTGACTAGGAGGGTCTAGGTATCACCATCAATGGGTTTTAGCTAGACTGGCCCATTTGAAAATACCTCAAATATTTCATATGGCCCGAGCTAATAGATTTTGAGTTTACCTTGGTGATCTTTGTATTTGGAGTCAAATAACAGGGCCCAATCCTCGTTATGGAACTCCCTCTCCTTAATGTGTTTTTAATGCCAAACTTTACGTTGTTGTTGCACTAGTTCAGTTTGATGGAAAGCCTCCAAGAGAAACTCATCCAACTCGCTAAGCTGCAGGACTTTCTCCACCTAGGCACATTTAAGATCTATTACCAACTCCATGGTTGTTTGCAATGTTTGGAGCTCAAATTCAATGGGTAAGAGAGGATTATTCCCAAACACCAACTCGTATGGACTAAAACCAGTAGTTGACTTCCATGTCATGTTATAAGCCCAAATGACTTCAGGTAGTTTCCTAGCCCAATCTTTTCTTCCCAATAACACAGTTTTGTTAAGATGTTTTCAAGCTCCCTATTAGTCACTTCCACCTGACTATTTTCCTATGGGTGATAAGGTGACGATTTCTTATGACTAACCTGGAAATGATCAGTGAAGGAAAATGGAACCTTGGACATGAATTTAGGACCCTGGTCTATGACAATCGTCTTAGGAGCTCCAAACCTGAGGAAAATTTTATTGTTGAGGAAATCAGGCACCTACTCCTCCTAAGCAACTCATAGAGCCTGAACATCTGCCCACTTAGTCAGATAAATGGCGCAAACCAAAATTTACTCCTTCCCTTGTGAGATCGAATCTATTGGGTCAATAAAGTCCAATCCCCATTTTTCAAATGGTTCAAGGACTACTTGGGGTTGAAGGGGCATTTCATTAGATTTTGTTGGTCTCCCTACCCTTTGGCATTTATCATAGTGGTGGACATATCTCTTGACATACTTATGCATAGAGGGCTAGTAGTACCCTACACCTAAGATCTTATGGGAGGTTCTCTTTATAGAATAATATGCTCCAAAAGGATCATCGTGAAAAGCTCTTAAGATACTATAGGTTTCATCTTCCCTAACACATTGTCGTAGAACCGTATCAGGTTTGCATCTGAATAGGATCCCATTAATCCATTTGAAAGAAGGTGGTACGTCTGAGGTGGCCAAGTAATTGGAAATATCAGCAAACTAGGGTGTTTTAGTAGAGATGGTGAATAGATTCTCATCTGGAAACTCATCTTGTGCCAGAGCACGTTCACCATTATCTTGTTTAATTTGGGATAAAAAATTTGCGACTACATTGAATTTTCCTGGTTTATCAACAATTGTCACATTGAATTCCTAAAGAAGCAACAACCATCTAATTATCCTCCCATTCACTACAAGTTTATTTATGAGGTATTTTATGGTCGAATGGTCTGTATACACCGTTACTTTATATCCTATGATGTAGTGTTGAAATTTCTTAATTGTATGAATTACAGCTAGGAACTCTTTCTTCGTTATCGTGTAATTTATTTTAGTTGGATTCAAATTATTACTAATGAAGTATATAGCATACTTCCCTCCATTATCATCCTCCTATCCTAAGACTGCTCCAATGGAATCATTAGAAGCATTGGCATAAATATGGAATGATAAGTTCCAGTTAGGTCCACGAAGGACAGGAGCCAAGATAAGCTTCTCCTTGATAATTTCAAATGATGGTTGACACTCAAGTGTCCAAGTAAACTCCACATTCTTTTGGAGAAGAGAAAACATAGGAGCTACAAATTTTTTGAAGTTTTCTATAAACCTTTTGTAGTATTTAGCATGCCCTAAGAAAATTCTAACATCAATCTAGGTTTTTGGGGTGACTATTTGTTGTATCACTTCAATTTTCTTTGGATCGACTTTTATTCCATCAACAGAGATATGATGTCCTAGCATAATTCCTTGTTCTACCATTATCAGGCATTTCTCATGGATTAAAGACAAATGATGATTCTCACATCACTTCAGCACTTTGTTCAAGCTTTAAAGAGATTCATCAAAAGTGGAGTTGTAGACAATAAATTCATCCATATACACCTCCATGGATTCATTTACCAACTTAGCAAATATAGCCAGAATGGCTTTCTAGAACATTGCAGGAGCATTGCAAAGCCCAAAGGGAAGGACCCTATATGAAAATGCTCCCCATGGACATGTAAAGTGAATTTTATCCTGATCTTCTGTTGCAACCTGTATCTAGTTGTACCCATTGAATCCATCTGGAAATGAGAAATATTTCCTCCCTGCCAAGTTATCCAGAACTTGGTCTACAAATGGTAGGGGAAAATAGCCTTTGTGGGTTTCCTTGTTAAGTTCCCTATATCTACGCATATTCTCCACTTTCCATTCTTTTCGGGCACCAAAAACAATGGTGAAACCCACTTGCTATTAGAAATGGGATAAATAAATCACACTTTTAGGAGCTTTTCAATCTCAGTTTTGACAATATCTTTCAAGGCAGCGTTGAGTCTTCTTTGAGGTTGGTGAACAAGTTGAATATTTTCAATGTAGATATGATGAGTGCACACACTGGGGTGTATTCCCCTCATATCCATGTAGTCCCAAGAAAATATCTTGGATCTATTTACTAGAACATCAAATATTTTATGTTCTTCCGACTTGGTCAACCAACTGTTAATGTTCAAAAAAATTCCTAGCAGCAGAATGATGGATTTATCACCTGGATGGTTGGATGAAACAATATACATTGGTCTTGTCAAATTATTGAGGGGGTAGATATTATGTATGGTCTTATGAATTCTGGCAATATCCTCAAAGAAATGTTCTATTTTTGGGATGATATTCGCCAGAGGACAAGGCAGTCTCATGAAACTAGTACTATAAAATTCAGGGTTTCCTATATTGATGGGTTGTCCTAAGATTTCTTCCACATCTAAAATATCCTCATCACTTGAATCCTTGGTGAGCTTTTCCATATTGTTTTCCAATTCATCTTCTAGTTCTTCACCATGTCGTTTGATGACTACCATAGCCAATGAAGCTAGATTTTCCTGTCCGTTGGGGCCTTCTAGTTCATCAACCCACACTTTATTAGATTCAAGAGGCTTGGTGGGGGGTATAAGAATAAATGTTTACGATTCAAACCATGTGAAATGGTCATTCCTCCCTCCCTACAATCAATTTTGGCTACAACTGTTTCTAGCCATGGTCTCCCTAGGATTATAGGGTAGCTATCTTTTGGTGTAAGAGACTGAATTACCTGAAATTCCACATGATATTTCCATCCATTGACTTTGACAAGAACATTCTCAATAACACCCTTGAGAATGTCTATGGCTTGATTTTCCATCTGTAAGACTATGGTTGTAGAGCGTAAGTCAAAAAGCCCTAATTCTTCAATTATATCAATAGTCATTACGTTAATGGTTGCTCCCAAGTCAACTAATGCATTAGGTGTTGCCACTTCATTGACTGTGATAGTCATCAATGGACTACCTGGATCATCATATTTCAGAGTGGTTGTCTTCCCAGCCAAGAAGTCAGCCAGATAACCATTTATGTGGACAGTGTTTATTTTCTTTGTTTTCCTCCCTATGGTCTTGATACATAATTATTTGATCAATTGGTTTAATTTTGGAATCTCCTTGATGGCTTGTAGTAAAGGAACCTCAATTTGCAATTGTTTGATTTCTTGAATCAACACAGTTTTAGTGGACGAGGACATTTTCGGGGCAGCTTTCACATTGGTTGGTTTAAGACACTCCAAAAAAGGCGCTTGTGTTTTAGTTTTAGCAGGTGAATTGTTTAAAGTTTCAGTTGGAGACTAACCCTCCCCTTCCTGAGGTAGGTCAGAAGCTCCAGGTAGAGATGGAGGAACAATTTTGTCTTGAGCAATTTTCAGAGTTGGTTTAGCAGTTATGAGAGTTGCTTTTATGGGCTCGATAGATTTCTTAATAGGTTCATCCAATATCTCAATAATGGCTGGTGGCTGAAGTGTTTTTCCAGATCTCAATTGCAAGTTTCCATAATTTATGGTGTTAAATCTAGTAACATTATCCTATTTAGTAGAATACACTGAGGCATTCTGGTGGTTGTTCTTTGGGTTCAGAATAGGTTGCGTTGGAAGTTTTGGTTGATTAACTTGCTCAATTTTTTGAGTATTCTGGGGAGGTGGCAGGAGATTTTGTTATTGATTGGGTCCTCTCCTAGGGATAGTGTAAAATTGATTCTGGGGTTGGTTCCATTGAGGAGAAGAATTTTGAGGATACCACTGATTTTGAGGTTGATTGTGCCATTGATAATTTCCCCATGACTGATTTTCCCATTCGGATGACCCCCAAGGGTAAGTTCCCCAATTAGGAGGTACTTGAGGTGGATCCTGAGGCCAAGGTGTTGCCCATTGATTGTTATTCTAGTTGTTTTGTGGTCTCCAGGAAGGGCTTTAATTTTGGCCATAGGATAAATTTCCCTCGGTTCTCTGATTTAAAAAAGTTGACTTCTTTCTCCACTTGGGTTGTTCTTTTCTTCGAGTTCTTTATGGCATTTAGAAGCTTACACTGGTCAGTGGGATGGTCCTTATCACAAAGCTGACAAACAACAACTTTTCCAACTTTTTCCAAAGGACATTCCCTTAATATATGTTTATTCCAACATCTTGGACAATAGATGGACAAGGTCTTTAGATTTTGTGTTTTAGCCTATATTCCATCCAAAGTGGTATTCAACTAAACTAGAATGTTAGTCTTAAGGTTAGCTATCTCCTTGCGTATTTTCCCTATCTCATTGGATCCTTTGAAAAGGGTAGATTTTTAGATCCCTCCTCGAGTACAAGAGAAGTTCTGACATAGCTCAGTGATTTGACCAAGGTCCAGTTGAGATGCATCCCTTTTGCCTATTAAATCTAAGCTCCTTCGAGCATCATCATCAAGACCTTTGAGAAATATGGTCTTTAAAATCTCAACACTTATGGCTTCTTTGCCACATCATTTAGATAGGAAGAGAAACCTATCTAGGTAATCTTCTAGGCTCTTGTCTTCATTTTGTCTTAGCTTGAACAACTCTTCCTTCCTATCGCTCACACGACAATAAATTTGGTACTTATCCAGAAAGATAGTTTCCATGTCATCCCATGAACCAACACATTTTTGAGTCCTTCAAAGTCGAGGGGAAAAGATTAAGTTTTTGGTTATCATTCTTGTAGTCATAAGCTTGACACAAGACATTAAACTCGAAGAGAAACTAGTCGGGGTCCTCATAAGACAAACCTCGAAAGGCTAGCAAGAAAGATGGGGAGATTTTTTTCATATTCATGCAATCATCTGCATCGATGGTGATGGGATACATAAATTTTCATGGTGCAAGTGGGGCGTCAGCGTTGGAATTTCTACAGTTACGGTCATGGTTTCCCATATTGTTGAGGGAATTTCATTCCTCTTCAAAAGTTTGGTCAAATGGGTGAGGTTCAAGAGTTTGGAGAGGAATATGCTCCTCTATAACTATATGTTCTCTTTCTGAAGTATACGGGAAGGTCTCAGGTTGATCCAAGTCGATCAATTCTTCAAGAAGTTCTTGAGCTGAAATTTCTTCTTCCCCACTCATGGTTGGTACGTCGTTTGGGGGGGTTTTGGTATGAATCTTCTATGGGGGCCTCTTTTCCTGACCATTCAAAAAAGGAAGCTTCAGGACTATTTTTGTTTCCAAAGGAGTTATTCCAGGTATCTCCTACTAACACTTAAAAGAAGGTTGTCCCCAAAAATGGTGCCAAAAAGTGATAGGTTGTCGTTATACCTATCTCTTTAGTTGAAAAGTACAACAAATATCGACCAGGTAGTGTTGAATTCTATATGCAATAGGATACTTCTCGACTATCTCTCTTGGATTTTTAAGTGATTTGGACAATTGAAACAAAATTTAAACTATAGGCCATTAAACTAGAGTGCTTTGAAATGATTAAACTAGAAAGAAGGAAATCACTAGTCTAAAAATCATAGAAACTAAACTAGAAAGCATTGAAATAATTAAAGTAATGAATGTGTAAATTTCTGAAATAGAAAAATAGGTAAAGAAAATATGAAACATTTAACCAATAACAAATTAACAAACTTAACAACTAACAAAAAATGGCTTATCAATTTGAAACTTAATAGTGAGAAAAGGTGCACCGGAACTTTAACTGATAGATTGAAAGACAACTAGACTTTACACTTCATCATTTACAAAATATAAATAACGAAACTCTAAAATAAAAGTACTTATCTATCTAGTCCTACAATCCCTTGAGTGGCCAGCTCGCAGGTTCCTCTGTATCTAACTCAGGTCACATAAACTAGTAACTTTAGAACTATTCCATCCAAACCAATTCCATTCTCAATACTTAGAAAAATAGAATAGGATAAACAAGATTCACTTTATTCATATTATAAGATTAACACAAAAAAATAGCTCAGAGATTCATTACAACAGCATAATCATATTCTCCAGATCTCTTTTCATTTTGAAGATTACATTCTTATACAAAAATTGTTTTACCATAATCCTAAAATTCAGTAGGTGGAAAACACCACCGAAAAAGTCTTCAACCAATTCTTAACAAACTAACAAACTTCAAATCCATACATAAACATTAAACAGGCTCATAATGAACCATAAGTATTTTTAACAGAAAAAAATAAAACAACTATAAAGGCTCGGTGCATCAAATGCCCTCTAATTCTAGTGCTATACTTTTGGCGCCTATCTTCAACTTTATGGAGTTGGCATTAAGTCTTCCCTGTCGAATCTTCTTCGTTGAATTCCTTCCAGCAGGGCATGATGATCGATTATTCGTGAGGAACCTGTTTACTTCTATAAAATCTAAACTATTAAGTCAATGTGGATTAGTAAATCCCACAAAATTTCAAGAAATAAATTCTATACAATTTCCTCAAAAAGTAAGCATTAAGTAATCCTAAAGGTAGATAATTGGCAGAGTAGAGGGCTAGAAAAATATAGGGAAGGGTTTTTTAGTCACTATGATCGATGAGGTTATTTTTACCTCATCACATGCTTGTGGAGACATCTTGTTTATTCATGAGTTCCAAGAATATGAAGCTTTTCTTGCCTCATGAATCTCAAAGTTCATTGTTCATGAGCTCCAAGCATACAAATTTTTCTTGCCTCATGAAGCTCGAAGGTCATTATTGCATGGCACCTTATCAAATTTATCAAGAGGTATAACTTTGGTATGGTTTGATGGGAAGCCGAATGAGGGATTGAATTTCCCTTAGCCGCTTGCATGTGTTGTGAACACATACCAGCCACGTGTGTATGTGTCTCACTCTCTTGGATTACTCACCCAATAGCCTAAAGTTTCGTTGCCTCAGAGTGAGTGTGCATTTTTGGACAAATAGTTTAGATCTGATCCACACCATGTTGGACAAATGGTCGAGGCTTGATCCACCTCTTTTTATTTTTCACTTGTTTTGTTTTTCTTTCTCTTATTCATTGACATTGCATGTTTGTGTATCTTGATGTTGCATGTCATACACCTCGTACGTGACCTTTTTTGCTTATGTCAGTTTGACGTAGGATCTTGGATCCTAGGGGCTTGGCCACCTCCTTTGATCTTTGACATCCTTTGTCATCCACATTGGTATGATTGGATCCCTCTTGAATGTCTACTTTAGTGTGAGTTTGAAGTAAGTTCCTCCTCTCACTAAAGTGGGGACTAAATGTAGTGTCAAAAAATGTCATCATTCACATTTTCACACAATCTAGGAATGATTAATGTTAAAATAAACCTAATGTCACGTTGTCTAGTGTTGTAATGTGTTTTACATATTCACATTAGGTATTGGGCCCTTTTTAAGCTAAATAAACCTAACTCTACCCTAATTTAGTGTTGTAAAGTGTATGCATTTACACCTTCACATTAATTTTAGGACCCTTGGACCTATTGTTGCCTTAATCTAGTGTTATAATGTGTTGTACACATTCACATTGGATTTAGGGCCCTTTTAAGCTAAATAGACCTAATTTTGTCTTAATTTGATGTTGTAAAGTATATTTATTTATACCTTCACATTGAGTTTTGGGCCCTCTTGCATTTATGACCTTTATATCATCATTAATAGGCCCCTAAGACCCTATATTATGCATCCCAAGGTATATTTTAACCAAAATCCTGACATAGACCTCATATAAACTTAATTTCTTTACTCCCCAACATTCTCTCTCTTCAAATAGGCCCTATGGGACCCATACGCCACCTTGGGCATATGAGTCCCATCCAGGTGGGACCCATACGCCATAGATGGCATATGAGTCCCATTTGGCCTATTTTTAAGGATTTAAGTGGGAAATCAAGGTTTTAAATTCAAATTTCTCCTATGTCGGCCTCTAGGGTCTAATAAACGGCCATTTGAGTGCATTGCCTATATAAAAAAGCTTTCAAATCATTATTTCACCTAAGCAAGACTAAGCCTTCATGATATCAAGTCAAGCACTCAAGAATTAAGAATTTCAAGACTTTACAAGATCATAAAAAGAGCATTCAAGATCATTTCTAAGGCATTCAAGGGTAGAATTCTCCATCATTTGTTTCAGCAATTCAAGATCCATCATCATGTTAAGGATATCAAGCATCAAGCATGTTATTGAGCTAGTGTTGTGATGTTGCAATCAAGATCCAAGGTCAAGCATTATTCTACACTTATCTCAAGATCTAGATCTACATCCTTCATGGCCATTTCATGTTAGATTGTAGATTTACAAAGCATCATTTGCATTAAGGCATCATTCAAGGTATCATTTTTTCATGTTTCATGTCCTTGTTTCATTTTTTTTTCATTTGGTTTAATTACCTAAAGGGGGTTTGACCAAGGAAAACCCCTATTCACTAACAATCAACAATTTTTTCTCCTCTTTACATGTGTGATTACAGATCTAGGTTCCTTAAAGCATGAAGGATCATTGATGATTAAGTTACAAGCTTGGAGGAAATTGTTGGAGTTGTCTCCTCACTTGCAAGGTCACAGAAAAGACTTCTACAGGTTTGAAATCAGGGTTTCAGATTTGGAAGCAAAGTGGAGCAGAAAGAGTAGACATTGAAGCTATAGAAAACCCTAACTGGATTCATATGCTAGTCCTGGAAAATGAGTCCCAACTTAGGTCATTTTTCATTTTTTTGTTGTTTCAGATACCCTTTTTCCAAAAACTTGTTTCAGACTAGAAACCCTAATCTGGGACTGATACTTACAGACTAGCGTATGATTCCTAGTAGGCCTAAATTTTAGGTTATTCAATATTTTAGGCCCCCATTCAAACTCTCTTAAGTTTCTAGGTGCTCGTCTATACTTTTCCAGTTTACTAATCTAATTTATTTGCATTTACAGTTCATTTAGTGAAGTTTCTTCAATCATTGAGTTCAATCATGAGATATTTCATTTCATACATTTTTCCAAGTCCTAACTTGGTGGTGAACCCCTCGTTAGTCTAAAATCAGCCCCTAGGACAACCCTATTGTAAGATCTTTTTCTCTTTTTCATTGAGATCTCTAGGGTTTCCCTTTAATGAGACAACTGTGAAGTGGGTTTTCTTTATGTTTTAGGCCATATGAAAGCGAATCCATTTTTTCGTTGTTTCAAAGGAAAGAGGGAATCTCTCCTTGGGTGACATGAAGACATTTTCATGGAACTTTAGAGGCTTAAACACCCCTAACAAGAGGTTCTTATTTAATCATCAAATAATTAGTTCATTTTTCAGATGTTGTCGTTCTACAAGAAAAAAAGTTATCTAAGCAATCTTCTTCTATGATTCTTGAATCATGGGTGAATTAGGGTTATTTTGTGAGGCCGACCTTGGGTGCTTCTAGGGGTTTGGTTTTGTTCTTGAACACGAGCAATGTGAAAGTGGAATTTTTTTCTTCTCATGATTGTTGAATGGGTGTCCTATTCCATTGCCTTAAATCCTCAAAGAGCTTTAGGATCTTCAACATCTATGGTTCTTGCTCTGTTATTTAGAAGATACATGTTTGTGATCAATTAACTTCAATATCTTTGCAATTCAAAAAGGAATTCACTATCTTTGGTGAATATTTTAATATAGTGTTGTATATTATAGAAAAATGTGGGGGAATCATACCTCTTGTCAAGGTTATGGATGATTTTAAGAATTTTGTGGTGAATAATAATTTATTTGATTGTGTTCCTAAGAATTGTTCTCTTACATGGACAAACAAGACAAAGCACTTTCATCAAATTGTTGAGTGGTTGGATCATTTTTTGGTGTTTAAAAATTGGTTGTCTTCATCTTTGGATTTCTCTTCCATCATACATACTTTAATAGGATCAAATCACTTTCCTATATCCTTATCCATTCTTAAGGATAGACTTTCGGCTAAGATTCCCTTCAAATTTGAATCCATATGATTTGGGGATGAAACCTTTGATCCTTTACTAAAACCTTGGTGGTCTAGTTGCCCTTTTATTGAAGATTCTAGATGCACCAACTATGCAAAAAGTTAAAATACTTAAATAAAATATTAAGGATCGGAATGCAAAGAATTTTAAGAATATCTTCCTAGAAAAAGAAAGAGTTGAAAAGGAACTTTTTTTGCTATATGAGGAGGTAATAAAGAAGGGAATGGATAGGTCAGGCTTTGAAAAGGAAAAATATTTGAAGGTTGAACTAGATGAAATACTATCCAAGGAAGAAATTTATTGGATGTTGTTGTGCATATTTTGCAAACACACCCCACCGTAGGCAGGGACCCTCTCTTTTCACTCTCGACAGGCTGCTTTGCTCCTATCTCATTTTTTGTGCCCCTTTCTTGGAGCCTAAATTGATAATGTGTCATCAAATGATCAAATTACCTTGACCAAATTCACCTACCTAAACTTTCCTAAGTCTTTTGCTTTTGCAGAAGTGCCCCTGCGGGTTTCCCTTCGCCCATTGCCTCGATGTCCTCTGGGCCTCATCCCCGCTCACTCGATTCACTTTTTCCTTCATTTTGACTGTGGGGACAAATTTCCCATGGATTTGGGATGTTTTTCTGGTGCCTAAGTGAACTCCCAAGGTTTCGTTAAGTTTTGGGAAGTTGCAAAATTTTCATTCCAACTTTTGAAACCCAACCCCTTCGTGGCCGTTTTCGGAACTCCGTCCCTCCGCGGCTGTTCCAGGAACTTCATCCGTCCCTAGCTGTTTTGGAGCTTGGCACCTTCATGGCCATTTCCAGGACTTCACCTCCTCTTTGTCATTTTGTACTTTCATCCACCTTAGGGATTCCAACTTCCGAAGCCTAGCCCCTTTATGGTCATTTCTGGAACTTTGTCCCTTCGCGACTGTTCCAGGAACTTTGTCTGTCCCTGGTTGTTTTGGAGCCCGACACCTCCATGCCCGTTTCCAGGACTCCATCTCCCCTCTTCCATTTTGGAATTTTGTCTGCCTTAGGTATTCCAGCTTCCAGAGCCCGACCCCTATGTGGTCATTTTTGGAACTTCGTCCCTCTGCGGCTGTTCTGAGAACTTCGTTTGTCCCTAGCTGTTCCTTCTACCATGGGTTCATCAGGGAGACCCATTGAGAAATCTTAACAACGAAAGCACATAGCTCCTGTCACCATTCACTTTATGCCATCTCTCTTTGTATCACCCATCAATAGAGCTTACATTAGAAGAAGGCCTGTGCAAAGGAAGTCAATGAAAAAATGCAAGGGGGTGACCTTGAAGAAAGCATAGGGGTGTTGTCCTACTTTTCACCGAATGATGGAGATCATTAAGGGACTATCCACCCGAATCAGGGGCAACCAATCCATTGATGTTAATCATCGACGATCCTGTTTGATCCAATGAAGAATGTTGTAAGTCCATCAAGCAAAGGGCAGCTTTCAGGCAGTTTCAGCTACAGTAAAAGGGAAATCAGTTGGAAGACAAAATTATTACAGCACCTGAACACTAAAAGACAAAATAGGGAAAAGACAAAAGATGTATTTTAAATTGTTTAATATTGTGGGGTAGGTGAAGCCCTGATGTAATTGAATCTGAACCACACAATGTAAATCAATCCTAGCCATTCATTCAGGCTTTGGAAAACTATAAATAGGGGTCTCCCCCTCATTTGTAAAGGGTTGGAGAGTTGTGGTAAAAACATTCTGCAGCAATAGAAAGTAGCATTGCATGATCTATGGGTGTTACTTTTGTTTTTTCTCATTATGTGTGCATGGTTCTACCTTCCAAGTTAGTTTTAGTTGTTAGTTTCTTAAATGGAAGTGATGATGGTGTTTGTTGTTTCAATATTTGATGAATTCTCAACCCATACTTTTGGCACTTGTTGATGACAAGTTGTGCAAAGTTAGCCTAGGCTTCTTTATTTGATTACTGCAACTTAGTTCACTTGCATGTTCATGATGTGTGTATGCAAAGAAGATTGCACTGGTTTTGTGTAACTATAGGATCCTCTTGGCCAAGAAAAACCTAGTTTAGGGAGTTCGTCTACTGTAGCAGCCTCCATGATCACTGTTCATCGATAGTTTTAGATCTCGGAACTCTCTCTCTTCCCTACTATTTTTTTTTTTTTTAATAAGTAACCTATGCTAAGGTTCATTGCACATTTTAAAGCCAAATTCAATAATAAGATAGAGTTCAAAATTGTTGTTTGAACCTGTAGCAAAAGTGCAGTAATTTCCTATTTGAAGAACTTTGTTCGCAGATCCGATTCTCCTACAGCTTTGTCCACGTAAGACCACCTTGTGATTCCAAAAAATGACATCATAAATCAACTAATATATTCCAAGCACCATCATGACCTGACATCCGAGAGACCTTGAGATAGTGTTCTACAATCTGATTGTGGAAGATTTTCTTTCAAGAGAGGTGATGCACCTATGCATCACCTGTGTTGAGAAGTGCATAAAAAACACATCAACAAAGTTGGCGCTAGAGGGAGGACATGACATGTTGTGGCTAGAAATCTCAAAGTTGGAAGTTCAAAAGAGCACTTTCAAAGAAGAAATATGAGATAGAGTGATCTCTTTTAATAATGAAACATAAAATCAAAAAAAATTGAAGGCAAAAGAAGCTAAGTCGAAATGGAGCAGCATGTGCAAATCAGCATTGCTCAGCTACATGCAGATTTAAATAGAAGACTGAGGAGACCATTGCAGAAATTTGCATTGGCAGATAGATGTTAGATCCATTGCACTCTCGGGCATAACGAATTGGGGTGTCTGACTTTTCTGAGTGGGATTGAAAGAGTCTTGCAGGGAGAAATCCCCTTTTGGGAAATCTACCATCCCTTGGCTCCTAAAGATCCAGAAGAGCGAATGGCTAATATGGTAGCCAAGGTGTTTGAAGAGCTGATCCAAGAAAATTTGAACAACAAAGACGGACCAAGATTGAAGGAGGTGTTTATGTCTACTTGGTGCAGATTTCACAATGCTCCTCACCCTAAATTCACTTGCTCATCATGCATGAACATTATCACTCAAACCCGATGTTGTTTGAACGAGTTGGAGAAGCCAAATTTCGATAAGGATGAGTCATTCCATGAGGAAAAGAAGCTGTCAACATTTGGAGGACATCACATTGCAGATAAACCAAGAAATCCTACACAAACTAGTGTTGGGACAGCAAACACTGAAGCTAAAAATTAAGAAGGAGAAGTTGATTTCCTGGGGATAGCAAAAATCTTTGGTGAAGGTTCACTAAGAATGGAGTTGAAAAGTCTCTCCTTCGCTAGTAAGGAGCAACCCTTTAGTCTAGAAGAGGATCCATTAGAAGTTGAAGATGAACCAATGAAGTCTACAACAGTGTATGCTGGGGTAGCCAATGAAGATGTTGAAAATCAGGAAGAAGAAAAGGTTGACAACCTTGGGACAACAAAGAATGATGATGAAGAAATAAGCGATATTAGATTAGAGGACCTCTCCTTCATCAATGATAGTGATTGATAATATGAAAATAAAATTTTGGAGGAGTGGGAACAACCACTTGCCATGGTTGTCTACCATCAAGCTTCTTTTTCAAGTGATGATGAGGACCCAGTAGTAGAAAGATATGACCAGCTCATCTCCAGATTAGTAGAGGATTGGTCTGAGCTGAAGTACCAAGTGGATTTAGAGATGCTACTGATATCGAATTGGTGCAGACATCATGATTCATCGCACTTAGAGTTCACATGCAGACTGTGCCAAGAATCCATGAAGCAAGCCAAAGAACAAGCAAGGCAGCCAAGCACACCACTTCTTGCAGTTGCTTCAAGGATGGAACGTGAGGATCAAGAGCTCAAGCCAAGTGACAACTCAGTTGAAGGCAGTCCTCAAGAGGATGTTGGGAAAGCAATGGAAGTAGGACAACAATACAATCTTGAGCTTTTGAGCGATGAATTAGATCAAATAGGAAAGCTATCCACCAAACATCAAGAATTTCTCCCTCTTCAAGAGCATTTGAGCACCATGGACGACAGGCTTTATGGTGAGTCTTTGGAGGAAATTCACATAGTAAATTTTGACCCCCTTGATGAGGTACCATCAATGGATGACTTATTTCCATTGGGAGTTGTACTACAGAGGTATGTTCATGTCAAGGAAGAGCACTTCCCAGAAGATGGTAACGATGAAGACATACTCCTTGAGCCTTCAAACGGTGATGCACTAGAGTTTCTAGATTGGGAGAGGGGTTCCTTCTCTATCTATAGTGATAGTGAACAAGGGGAAATGAGTGAACGTCATGATGAGATGCATGAACAACAAAGAGAAGAAGACAAAGGCGGGGGTGCTAAGATAGTTGCCAACAGAGATGAAGCACCCGTTTGATTACAAGATGCAACTTGGAGTCCTTTTGCCATGATTATTGTTGATCCTCCTTCATATGCATCTGGTTGCAATAGGAAAAATTTGCGCATATCATTGTCCCATGACACTAAACACCACATAAATAAGGACAATGCTTGGGAAAGGAAGTGGGACAATGTGCTGCCTTTTGAGGATTGCAATCAAGTGGATACTTGGTTTGCAGAAGATCAATGAGATGAAGTCTATCTTCTTGAAGAACAACAAATAGGGATTTTCAATCCCACGCAATATGTGGAAGAATTTTTTGCTACCTCGTTCTCCCTACCTTATGCAGGTTTGACACCTAAAATGTTGCATCCTTTGCAATGCTTGCCCGAGGTTGCAAATGCAAAGACTGACGATGCAGTGCTCGCTCTTGATTGTCAAATTATGCCACCTCCATGTGACGAAATCTAGGTTCTATCCTTCCTTGCTCATGTTAATAGTTGCACTTATCATTTTGATTATGGGAATGAGGGGAAATAGACATGTTTATGTATTAATCACAGAATTAATGAGCCTCCTCAATTGCTGATTCTTCATGATGTTGGGGTGGAATTTGAATGTTGCAATATTGAATTTATTTTCTTTGAGTATAAAGATAAATCTGCATGGTTGAGAACTATAACAATTTCCCATTTGCTTGTACATGCATTGTGAAATCCAATGGGCGTGAGTGGCAGTTGGCCTTGCCTGAATGTAGTGCTTTGTAAATATCTCTTTGTACATAGCTCATTTTGAGTAGTGTAGGCTTCCTATAAATACTCCTCTTTCCTACTTTCCTTAGGTTAGTTGTTTTTTTGTCGGTTGCTTACTTTAGAGTAGTTTCTTCGATGTTTTCTTTCGATGTCCCGCTTTGGTTGGTTTTGGTGTTTGCTTTTCATTTTCTTTCATTTTCTTTTGTTGCTGCTTTTTTTCTGCTTTTCTCGGGGTCCCTTTGCTTTTGGCTGGGTACATCTGTGCACACAACAACCATTCTTATTGCATGGGGTTGTTATATGTATTTCTTTTTCAAACTCTAATCAACTTTCCAGAGTGGATGGTGAGGATCTTCTATTAGTATCAAGCGATTTGGATGTTTGATTCAAAGTGGATAAGTCGTTGGTTGGTCTGATTCTGAAGTATTCTAGAATATTATATCTCTCACATATTTTAATAATCTGACGGTCATTGTAGGTCCTTTGTGAAGTCTAGTTAAGTGAAAAATCTAAAATTTTGCTTCAACGCACTGTGATTCTCAACCCTGAGCACGAGCTTCGTTGCTTGCGGGTTGAAATAAAATAACTGAAAAGAGAAAAAAAACAAAATAAAGAAAGCAAAATATTGAAAATCAAAAGAAAATAAATTCATCTTTTCAGGGGTATTTGAATAACTCTACCGAGGCTATGGACACCCGACTGGCAGTAGAGCAATGCTCGGGAGAACCACAACAACAATCTCATCAGGGCTATGGACATCTGATTGGTAGCGAGGCAATGTCCCAGATGTTTTTGGAGTTAGAATAAACTACGTAGCTTAACTTGATGGAGCTTAGGTTCTTGCAGCAATTGAAGGATGGGAATTAACGCAATTGCACACACTTAGATTTTCAGCATACTGAAGGTTGGGTTCACTAGTGGTTTTGATCCTTTCGTTGAGCGTGAAGATAAGAACCCAAGATTCTGGGTTCGTGATTCCAATTTTTCATTGAAATGCTCTAGAGCATTTCCCCATTGAGTCACCATTTGTTGTGCATGTTTTGCACACATGCCCCATCGTAGGCAGGGACCCTCTTTTTTTGCTCCTGACGGGTTGCTTTGCTCTTGTCTCATTTTGTGTGCCCCTTTCTTGGAGCCTAAATTGGTCATGTGTCATCAAACTATCAAATTCCCCTGACCAAATTCACCTACCTAAATTTCGCTAATTCTTTTGCTTTTGCGGAAGTGCCCCTGCGGGTTTCCCTTCACCCCTTGCCTCGGCATCCTTCGGGCCTCATCCCTGCTCGCTCGATTCACATTTTCCTTCATTTTGACTATGGGGACAAATTTCCCATGGATTTGAGATGTTTTTGTGGTGCCTAAGTGAACTACCAAGGTTTCATTAAGTTTCGGGAAGTTGCAAAATTTTCATTTTGGCTTCCAGAACCCAGCCCCTCTGTGGTCATTTCTAGAACTTCGTCCCTCCGCAGTTGTTCTAGGAACTTCGTTCCTCCCTGGTTGTTCTGGAGCTCAGAACCTCCATGGCCATTTTCGAGACTCTATCTCCCCTTTTTTGTTTAGGACTTCCATCCACCTTAGGCATTCTAGCTTCCAAAGCCCGACCCCTTTATGGTTGTTTCTGGATCTCCGTCCCTCTATGACTATTCTAGGAACTTTGTCTGTCCCTGGCTATTCCAGAGCCTGGCACCTCCATAGCCATTTTCGAGACTTTGTCTCCCCTTTTCCATTTTGGACTTATGTCCGCCTTAGGCATTCCAACTTTCGAAGCTCGGCCCCTCCGTGGCTATTTCCAGAACTCTGTCCCTCTGTGGCTATTCCGAGAACTTCGTCCATCCCTAGCTATTCTGGAGCCCGACACCTCTGTGACCATTTTCGGGACTCCGTCTCCCCTTTGTCATTTTGGAATTTTGTCTGCCTTAAGCATTTCAGCTTCCAAAGCCTGGCCCCTTTTTGGCCATTTTCGAAACTTCGTCCCTCTGTGGCTGTTCCAGGAACTTCATCCATCCCTGGCTGTTCCAGAGCCCGCACCTCTGTGGCCGTTTCCGAGACTTCGTCTCCCCTTTGTCATTTTGGACTTTCATCCGCCTTAGGCATTTCGGCTTTCGGAACCCAATCCCTTCATGGTCATTTCCGGAACTTCGTCCCTCCGCGGTTGTTCTAAGAACTCCGTTTGTCCTTGGTTGTTTCGGCACCTCCATGGCCGTTTCCAGGACTTTGTCTCCCTTATTGAGAAAATGTGTCTCAACTTCCAGCTTGAAGTCCCTGTTTACATGACTTGGTGAAAATTAGGTGATTCTACAATATACCGTCGTACCGCGCCTGGCCTCATCTCAGCCTTAACCGCTTTACCGTGGCGGTCAAATCTTTCCCTGGCGGTACCACGGTGGAAGGGTGGTGGTTACCTCTTTACCGCTCGTAGTCTTGTCCTTGACCATGGTGATTGTGGTTGCCTTCACTCGACCTATCTAGTTGGTCACTGCCATACCATGGGCAGTTAAGTCCTTGACCGCGGTGGTGGCGGTGAGACCGCCTATGGTCACCTTGGCTGCTACCGCCTTACCGCGGGCGGTGGGTCCACTCACCGCGGTGATCGCGGTGAGACCGCCAACAGTATGGCTAATGGTCACCACCCTACCATGAGGTGGTCTATCGACCCCCACGGTAGCACAGTTTGACCGCTAGCGATCACCATGGTTGGTTACCTCGTTGCCGCAGCTTGTGCCAACCCAGCTGGCGGTAGCATGGGATGGTTAGCGAACGAGCTCGGTGAAGTCTGTGGGTGAGCTCGGTCGAGCTCACCCTATTACCGCTAGCCGAATCGACTGGTGCTCTAGTAGCACAGGCATGTCTTGGATGAGCTCGATTGGCCAAATTGCCATACTACAAACAGGTCGGTTCGACTAAGCGGTAGAGCGGGGAAGCTTGAGGAAGCTCGGTCGAGCTCACCGCATTATCGCGGGTGGGTCGACTTAGCTCGGCAGTGGAGTGGTATGAGCGTAGGGAGCTCGGACGAGCTCGAGACTGTGTTTGACCAAGTTGGACTCGATGGTAGGAGCGATGGGCGAATGCAAATCAGACACGTGGCAATTTGACTGTTTCCGGTTGGCCAAAGGCATTTGTAGCAACAACAGTAATTGCAAGTCATTTTTGGCTGGCAAGCACGACCCGTTTTGGTTGATGGCATTAATCCCTGGGTGGCTCGATGCAGGAAGACCGACATGGGAAGATCATTGGCATGATTAGATCAGAGACTCATGTACCTGTTGATCAGTGGTTGATTGAGAAGAATTGAATGCAACGTATGACTAAGGTGAGTCAAGTACAATATTGCATGAGTGAGATTTTTTGAACTGTATGTTTTTTTTGAGAAAACATTGTAACAGTGAGATAGTTCTGGTAGTTCTATTGTCAGCTGATCAGAGAAGATTGTATATTGTATGTAACCATTTCTTTTACTGTAATACAATTGTCTTGACTTTGTGTGGTGGTTTTTTTACCTATAAAGGTTTTCCCACGTATATCTTGTGTCAACTGTGAATGCTAATTTTTGTTATCTATTTTTACTGGTTGTATTCATCTCAAGTATTTTTAGGAAGCTCTTTGAATTGGTTTATGCTCTTCTCCTTTGTTGTATTAGTGTTAAGGGAATGTATTCCGAACTATTGGGTCTTTAGATCCTACCTATTTTTCCCTTCATCCCCTTTCTCATTTTGGACTTTCGTCTGCCTCAGGCATTTCGACTTTCGGAACCCGGCCCCTCCGTGGTCATTTCTAGAACTTCATCCCTTCATGGTTGTTCTGGGAACTTCATCTGTCCCTTGCTATTCTAGAGCCCGGCACCTCCGTGGTCGTTTTCGGAACTCCATCCCTCCATGGTTGTTTCGGGAACTTTGTCTGTCCCTGGCTGTTTCGGAGCCCGGCACCTCCGTGGTCGTTTCAAGGACTCTGTCTTCCCTTTTTCATTTTGGAATTTTGTCCGCCTTAGGCATTCCAGCTTCCAGAGCCTGGCCCCTCCATGGCCATTTCCGAAACTCCGTCCCTCCACGGCTGTTCTGGGAATTTCGTTTGTCCCTGGTTGTTCCGAAGCCCGACACCTCCATGGCCATTTCTGGGACTTTGTCTCCCCTTTGTTTTTTGCCTTCCTTTTGCCTTTCGTCTATCACCCAACTTTCGTTGGCACTTTCGGGCCTAGCCTTGGGGATTGATCTCCCTCGTTCGCTATCTACCTTCTTTCCGCCTTTCGTTTGTCGTCCACCTTGGCGCCCACCCCCTGGAGCACGCATTAATGTTTATGGTCCAAATGAGCTCCAAATATTAATATTATGATCTTTTGATAATGTATGAATGGATCTAACAAGGATTTTGTAGGATTTGACTAAAATTTCCCTTGATTTGTGTATGAAAGCACTTACGACACTTCATGTATGCAGGTTTCAAGAAGCCTACCATGGGTCCGTCAGGGAGACCCATTGAGAAAGTTGAACAAGGAAAGCACATAGCTCCTATCACCATTCACTTTATGCTCATCTCTCTTTGTATCACCCATCAATAGATTTGGTATTAGAAGAAGGCCTGTGCCAAGGAAGTCAATGACAAAATGCAAGGGGGTGACCTTGAAGAAAGCATAGGGGAGCTGCCCTACTTTTCACCGGATGATGATGATCTTTAAGGGGTCATCTGCCTAAATCAAGGGCAACCAGTCCATTGATGTCAGTCGTCAACAAGCCTATTTGATCCAATGAAGAATGTTACAAGTCCATCAAGCAAAGGGCAGCTTTCAGGCAGTTTCAGCTACGGTAAAAGGGAAATCAGTTGGAAGACAAAATTATTGCAGCACCTAGACACTAAAAGACAAAATTATTACAGCACCTGAACAATTAAAGACAAAATAGGGAAAAGACAAAATATATATTTTAAATTGTTGAATATTGTGGTGTAGGTGAAGCCCTGATGTAATTGAATCTGAGCCAAACAATGTAAATCAATCCTAGCCATTCATTCGGGCTTTGGAAAACTATAAATAGGGGTCTCCCCCTCATTTTTAAAGGGTTGGAGAGTTGTGGTAAGAACATTTTGCAGCAATAGAAAGCAGCATTGCATGATCTATGGGTGTTACTTTTGAGTTTGCACATTATGTGTGCATGGTTCTACCTTCCAAGTTAGTTTTAGTTGTTATTTTCTTGAATGGAAGTGATGATGGTGTTTGTTGTTTCAATATTTGATGAATTCTCAGCCCATACTTTTGGCACTTGTTGATGACAAGCTACTATGCAAAGTTATCCTGGGCTTCTTTATTTGATTGTTGCAACTTAGTTCACTTGCACGTTCATGATGTGTGTATGCAAACTGAAAATTTGTAGTCCTTAGAAGATTGCACTAGTTTTGTGTAATTGTAGGATCCTCTTGGCCAAGAAAAACCCAGTTTAGGGAGTTCGTCTACTGTAGCAGCCTCCATGATCACTATTCATCGATAGTTTCAGATCTCGGACCCCTCTCTCTTCCTTGCTCATTTCCTTCTTTTTTGAATAAGTAACCTATCCTAAGGTTCATTGCACATTGTAAATCCAAATTCAACAATAAGATAGAGTTCAAAACTATTGTTTGAACCTGCAGCAAAAGTGTAGTAATTTCCTATCCGAAGAAATTTGTTCGCAGATCTGATTCTCCTACAAATTTGTCCACGTAAGACCGCCTTGTGATTCCAGAAAATCATATCATAAATCAACTGATATATTCCAAGCACCATCGTGACCAGACATTCGAGAGACCTTGGGATAGTTTTTTGCAATCTGATTGTGGAAGATTGTCTTTCAAGAGAGGTGATGCACCTGTGCATCGCTTGTGTTGAGAAGTGCATAAAAAACACATCAACAGAAGCAAAAGTCAAGATTTCTTTGGCTGATATATGGGGATAGGAATACAAATTTTTTCCATGCCTCTGTAAAAATCAGAAGACAAGCTAATAGAATCATGTCTATTCAGTCTAATGAAGGTAACATTTTGATCTCAGAAGATTACGTTGGTCAAGAAGCAGTTGGTTTTTTCAAGAAGTTGCTTGCTTTGGTGAAACTGAAACAAACATTCAAGGATTGTGAGGTCATCAATAATATTCCTTGCTTGATTAAAAAGGAGCATAATGATATTCTTATGTCTAGTTTCACTCTTGAGGAATTGAAAAAAGTGGTATTTTCCATGGCAGCAGAAAAAGTTCTGGGTCTTGATGGTTACGTTGCTATTTTCTTCCAGAAATGTTGGGATATTGTAGGTCGAGATGTGTTGTTACCTTTGAAAGAATCTAGGAAGAAAAAAAATGTGTTGAAAGAATTAAATGCTATATTTGTGACTTTGGTCCCAAAAATACTTGTAGTTTCATGTTTTAAGGACTCCAAGCCTATTGTACTTTGCAATATAGTTTACAAAATTTTCACCAAAGCCATATCAATCAGACTAGCCAAGTTGCTTCCTTCAATCATATCGTATGATCAAGGAGATTTTCTACCTAGGAAAGAGTCTCTTGAGGGTTCAATTATGGCTTAAGAGGTGTTACATTCAATTATGGAAGAAAAAATCAGCTATAGTCCTGAAGTTGGACATGACGAAGGCATATGATAGGGTAAATTGGGAGTTTTTTATGGTTATTTTGAGTAAGTTTGAATTTTGCACAAATTGGTGTAAATGGATTTATTCTTGCATCTCAAGAGATAATTTTTCCATAATTGTGAATGGCACTCCTCATGATTATTTTTCCTCTTCTCAGAGGGTGAATCAAGGAGATCCTCTATCTCCTTTTCTTTTTATCTTAATGGTTGAGGTTCATAGCAAATCCATTTCATCAGCTAGGGTTGTTAACATCTACAAAGGGATGAGAATTAATCATTTTCCATAACCAATTACTCATTCCATGTTTGCATATGATACTCTATTATTTGGTCATGCAAGTTTAGATGAGACAACAAATATTAAGAAGGTACTAATAGCTTACTTTGAGAACTCAGGACAAGTTTTCAACAAAGAGAAATCTAAAATATTTTTTCTAAATGTGGATCTATTGGTAAAAGAACAATTATCAAAATTTTGGGGTTTTCAGAGTGATTCCCTTCCTTTCAAATGCCTGGATATTCCATTTTTTTTGGAATATCCTTCGATTGGCTCTTATTCTATCCAAACTTTTATGCATTTACACTTTCCATTACAAAATGGCATGATTTCTAGTGCAGGCAGTATCTTGGCCCGAGACTGACTCCAACTACCTAATACTATTTCTATTGATCAAACCATATAGCTATAGAAATATTTAAACCATACCCAACCATACTTTATGCTTCCTCTTCGTCATTTGATTCTATGTGTTTTAGGTAGGCCATGAAATTTTCTATTACCGGGCACTCTACTCCACAATTATGGTGGGCTGGGCTTTTTGCCTTTTCCTCTAGATCCCTGGGGTCATTGGCGCACCAATCTTCTCAACCACCTAGGTCCTAGTCCTCGTCATCACCAGCAACAATTTCTTCTGACAGACCTTTGTCCTCCACGTATCTTGTTGCCCATCTATGAGGAAGATTGGTTGTCATCTTGGCTGCTCTGAGGAGGAAGAGAATGTTTCAGTCCCTTTCATCCCACAACTTTTCAAATCCTTCAAGGTCGATAGTCCAAACTAGAGGAAACTTCACTACTTCCCTCCCTCGCATCTGAATCATGTAGTAATTTTGTGGCATGGGGATTTGTCCATTCTCATCCACATTGTCTAACGTTTCATCTATGTCACCCAGCCATGCATGCAAGAATACCATTTGGGTCAGTTTTAACCCATCTCCTTCAAGACTTGCATGGGCAAGAGGACTGCAAGGAACATTGCAGGAATTTCTATATTTTCCCTCGCTCTATGGTATGCCCTTAGAAATTTTGGCCCGACTACCTTTTTTATTGCCCAAAGAATTAGTGGGTGGGAAGAATTCATCAATCCTTGTAGCCATTTATCAGTTATTTCCCCTCTGAAGGCTTGATGTTGCTTTGTCGTATCCAGCACAAGCGGCGTTTCCATTTTTTCCTCACCAGAAGCTCATCTAGAATTTTCTATTGCTTCTTCAATTTTGCAAATGCAGATGTGAAATATTACTCTCACTACATCCATTTATTGTTGAAGGCCTTAATCTATCATAATTATTTTTCCTTTGTTCGAGTCCTTCGGAGCGTGCCTAGCTACGACCACCTTAGTGATGGTACACCAATGAATTAATGCTTAATAATCTGGCCTCTTCTCAATCTTTCACATTCCTCATAAATTGTTTTATTTTGCTTGTGCTTGATCTTTGATGATGACCCTTGTCTAATCAAAGGCAATGCCTAGATATCTCTTTTATTGTCATGAGATTCCTTTCACTGTCGATCCTAGTTCTAATGCTGGCTCTTTTTCCTTATGTTGCCCGACGGATTTTTCCTAAGTGGATGTTTCAGATGCCTTTTTCACCAGCTCGTCCGCTTTATCATTTCCTTCCTTGTAGATGTGGTTAATTTTGAAGGCCTCGAACCCTTCTACCAATTTTTTGATTTGCTACACCAGATGATTTAATTTCCAATTCGGGTTGGTACCTCTTCAAATGGCATTAATCGTTATCAACTAATCTCCTTCCAAATGATTTTTTTTAATCCCCAATTATATTCTCAACTGAAGGCCAATTGATGTTGCTCTAAATTTCGCTTCATTGTTCGAGCACAATCCCAATGGTATGGATTTTTCTGCTAATTTCCTTCCCTGTGAATCCCTTGCAATGCAACTGGCCCCACCTAGCCCTGGGTTGCCACGAGCTACACCATCAAAGTTTACTTTTACCCATCCTAGATTTGGTTCTTTCCAAGTTACTCTTTCTCTCTTTGTCTTGCTAGTTTGAGCTGAGCTATTTCCATTAAGAAGAGGTGGCTTGAGGCCAGGGAATTTATTGACCAGGCAGTCATCCCAATTTGTGTATATTTTTTGTTTGGTCTCTTTGCTCCGAGCATCCTCATTAACCAGTTCAACTATAGCTCTTTTGATTTTATCCCATATCCTGTCCTTGTTCAGCTCTTTTCCCTAAAATATTCTCCTATTTCTTTCCTTCCACAATTCCCATATTACTATGGATGGTGTTAACTGCCAAATTCATCCAAAGACTATTTTGTTACCTTTTTGAGGCCACATCTTGAACCATGTTGAGAGATTTGCTAGCATAGGGCATTGAAGATTTAGCTTGCTTTTCACTATGTTCCAACAGATATTTGCATACGGGTAGGTCAAAAGGAGATGGTTTGTTGATTCTTCATTTTCTTTGCATAGAGAACATCTTCCTGGGCCTTGGATTCCAAAAGTGGTTAGCCTATCCTCTATGAAGATTCTTCTCTGTAATGCCAACCATGAGAATACTCCAGCCTTAGGGAGGCATTTCTTCCCCTAGATCAATTTACATGGCCAATCTTGTCGAGCAATGGCTAGCTATTTTACGTTATAACCTAGTTTTACTTTGTATGAGCCTATTGCAGAGCCACACCATCTTACTTGATCCTTGTCATCTAATGGCATTAAAAAACTTTCTTTGAGGATCCTTGTCAATGCATCTTTTTGTGCTTGTGGGGCATTAAGTACTTGCAGATCATTCCATCTCCAGATGTGGGCTCCTTGGTTAGTAATATTTTTTCCATAGTTGGCTACTTTATTCCCCCAAAGCCTTACTGTCTCTTCCTTTATTTCATCTAATTTTGAGGTGTTGCCAATGGGAGGTTTCCCACACCATGAGTCATTCCAGAATGAGGCACTAGTACCATCCCTAACTTCCCATGTTACATGATTTTCTATTATGTGTCGGCATTCCATAATGAAATTCCAAATTGTTGACCCTCCCAAGGGGGTTTACTGTTGTGAGGATTCTTGTCGGATCATTTGAATCCAAGTATTTTATCCTCATGATTCTGACCCACTTTTTCTCCCCTTTTGAGTGTATGTCCCATACCAATTTAGCCCCCATGGTATGATTCATGATGGATAGTTGTCTAATCCCTGCTTCTCCTACTTCTTTGGGTGTACATATCTTGTCCCAGGCCAGAAGGGGGAACTTATTTTGGTCCCCTGTTCCACTCCAAAAGAATCTTCTGAATATTTGGGTGAGGGCTTCTTCTACTGCTCTTGGGAGATTTAGACATGACATTGAGTATACTAGTACGACTAATAAAACAAATTTGACCATCAGAAGTTTGTCTGCCTAAGATAGCCATTTACTTTTCCATGTGCCTAGTTTATTCTTATAGTCAGTGATCAGATTCTCCCAATAGCAATTTTTGTTGATGCCAGCAAACAATGGAATTCTCAAGAAGCGCACTGGAAATGTGGCAACTTTCAAGTTTATAATTATGGATATGTCTTTCTGTGGGCTTGGTTGAGTGTTTAGGAAGAAGAATTTTGATTTTCCCCAGTTGATGCTTTGTCTTGAAGCTCTGTAGTAGTCATCCAAAAAATTCTTGATCATTCTTGCTTCCCTTCTACTAGCTTCTCCCATGAGGACTGTGTCATTTGTAAATTGCAGATGAGTTGATGGCTCCAACCCATTGGCGACATGCACTCCTTTCCACTTTCCCTCACTTCTCAGCCTCTTGATTCCTCTCCCAAGAACTTTTGCCATTATTATGAAAAGAAATGGAGACATGAGATCCCCCTATCTCAACCCCCTTGTAGAGGGGAAAAAACCATTTTTTGTTCCATTCACTAATACTGAAAACTTTGTTGTGGAGATGCAACTTTTGACCCAATTTACTCAATTCTCTCTGAAACCAAATTTTCTTAGCACCTCTACAAGAAAATTCCTATCTACCATGTCATATTCCTTGAGGATGTCTAGTTTCATAATCATACATGCCTCTTTATTTTTTCTCGTTGAGTGGATTGTTTCATGGGTTGTGATAATGCCTTCTACTATTGATCGACCTAGGGAAAAAACACTCTGCTCCTCTGAAATTACCTCCTTCAACACTTCTTTGAGTTTGTTTTCAATTATTTTTGTGACTACTTTGTACACCATGTTGCATAGGGATATTGGCATAAATTCACTCATTGATTGGGGATCTTTCTTCTTGGGGATTAAGGCCAAAAAGGTGTGATTTACTGCCCCTAGCATTGTCATTTTTTTTCCTTGATTCCTCTATTGCCACCCCTAGGTCCTTTCCAATAGTGTCCCAGAAGGTTTGAAAGAAACCAGTTGGGAATCCATTCGGGCCCAATGCTTTGTTAGGGTTCATTTGGAATATTTTTGCCTTTACCTCTTCCAGGGATATCTATTGATAGAGGTGCTTATTTTGTTCTTTCGTTATTATTGATGGGATTGCACTCAGTAGCTTGTCTCTAGGAGCCCGGTTTTCCTGACTTTCTTTGTTTAAAATTTCTTCAAAGAAGTTTACTACCTCTTTGTTAACTGCTTCTATTGATTGCACCATTTCACCATTGGTCTTCTTGATCGTTGCAATCCTTTTCTTGTTGCGGTTGGCAATTGTTGTTTTTTGAAAGAATTTGGTGTTTCTATCACCTTCTTCCAGCCATGTTTCTCTTGAATTTTGGCGCCAGTAGCATTCTTCCCTCTTCAAAATTTCTGCCAGTTCTTCTTTCAAGATTTTCTCATTTTCAAAGTGAACTGCATCCATTCCCTTTTCTATTATGTGCTCATTCAGAGCCCCGATGTCTTGTTCTATTCTCTCTTTCTCTTTGAATATGTTCTTGAAGTGTGTTTTGTTCCATTCCTTCATATATTTTTTTCATGTGATTCAGTTTTTTGTTTATCTTAAAGAGCTTTGTCTTATCTCCAAACCTAATTTTGTTCCACCATGTTTTAACTAGCTCTGGCAGTTGCTCATCTCTTAACCACATGTATTCAAATTTGAACAAGCTACCCTTAGGAGGATCATTCTGACCAAAGGACAGTAATACTGGAAAGTGGTCTAATCCAGTCAAGGGGAGGATATGAGCTCCATGAGTGCCTTCCAGTTCTCCCCAATCTCTCTAGAGTAGAAATCTATCCAACCTTTATGCTATGTTGGTGAAGTCTTTTCTTCTATTGGACCATGTGAATGTTTCATTCTTGGTCTGCACATCTTTTAATTGGGTTTTTGTCTATGAACTCCTGGAAGTCTCTTTGAATGACCGTTACTCTACCTAGACCTTATTGCTTCTCTTCATTATTCAAGGTTGCATTGAAATCTCCAGCTACAATTCCTTTGACAAGTCTTATGTTTTCTATCTCACCTGAAATTTTGTCCCATAATCTCTTTTTTGCCCCTATTGGCACTAGCCCATATACATTAATGCTGATGAAGGAGACATTTCTTCTCAAGTCCTTGCACTTGAGAATTTTCCAATTATCATCTTCTTCTACTTCTCCTTCTATTGTGACGGTGTTCCAAATGATCCCTAGTCCTCTTGAAGCTCCTGAGGCCTCCTTGAAGTGGCCTTTCCATTGCCTCTAATTACATAATCTTTTCTCACTTTCTTCCTTGCTCCATTTTGTTTCCTGAATGAGTGCTATATTTGCATTTGATTGGTCAATTTGGCACTTGACCATGGTCCATTTGTCAGGGGCGTTAACACCCCTGACATTCCATGTTATGAGCCTCATTCTGCCCTGGGAAGGAGACTGTCCTTCCCAACCATCAGTTTTTGTTCCCTAGAGGCATTCCCTGCAATCATCAGCTTGGTCTTGTTTGATATTCTTCCCCTTCTTTTCTTTCCTTTTATGTTAGGGGTCTTCATCTTTGATTCAATTTGTTCCAACTGTCTAACTTCCATTAGCTCGCCTTCCTCTGCTTCTTCCCAGAGCTCACCCTCACCATCTGAATATTGTTCATTTTCTTCTTCTGATCAAGGCTCATCTTCTTCTTCTTCCTGTGGGGGGGAATCTTTATTTGGTTCAGTGTTGTGCAAAATCCTCTACGTCTTTGTTTCTAGAGGCTGGGGGACCCTTTCATCCTTTGTTATTCCTTCTGATAATTCTAACATTTGGGATTGAATGACCCTTTGGAGCTCCTACGTATCATCCATGAGCATGTTGAGGGCTTCCTCTACCTTTATGTTCCCCACCTCCAAGCTTCCCATGACTTGTGTGGGTGGAATGTGAGGCTCCCTAGAGGAGCCATCAATTCTTCTCAATTCAGGTGCTTCTCCATTCTTTTCCAGTTTGTTTCCTAGATTTTTGTCTGCTATTTCCTGAGGACCATCTTCTCCTATTTTTATCTTCTCATTGTGATTTGTGGCAATGTCTGCTCTCCCATTTGAGGAATTTTCCAGGAATGATTTTCTAAAGAGGCATTTTTAGTTTTCTATCCATTCCCATATTTCTATCTCTTGCTACCAGCTCCCAAACTTTGTCAAGATTTTGATGTTTATATAAATCCCGACCCCCCCATCTATTTCTACTAGAATGCATACTTCTGCTCCTTCTTTCCCATTTAAAAAGTCCTCATCTACCCCTAGACATACTCCTAGGGCATCACCCAATCTTACCATAGCATCTAAATTCCAGAATTTTGTGGTCAGGTCTACTAGTTTGATTCAGGTGGGGATCTGGTTTATTTGATACTTCCATCGGTCGAAGCTAGCTCTCCAATTTAAGCAATGAAAATAGTGGCCTTTCATAAATAGGGGATTGCCTTCTACAATTTCCAACTTTAACTCTTGGTCTATGCATTCTATGAGGAAAAAGGAGTTTGGTAATTGAGAAATGCTTACCCGGTCTTTGAATTTACTCTCCCACCAGTCCTTTATCTCCTCTTTCGTGTCGTTTGGACTAGTCCATTTCGTAAACAGAGCGCGCTCCATCAATCTGTTTGTTCTTTTTTCGATCACATCTGAAGGCATTTGGTACAATTTGCTCTCCCGAGGTCACAAATTCACTTCGTCATTTGCTCTAGTTCGGTAGTTTTTTTGATTTATTTTCCTTCTAAGCAGGTCTTTGTCTCTTTGATTCATTCTCCTTCCAAATTCATATTCCTCTCTTTGTTGCTTATTTGATGAAATTTCGCCTTCTAGCTCGGTGATGACCGAACGCTTAGCTCTCCAAACTTTGTTGGTCCGCTTTTGAATGCCTCTGCCCTCGCTGCGCCAAATGGTATATAACGGTCTTCTCTGGTGTTTATTTTCCCGAAACCACCCATGCCTTGGTTCATGCAATCTTTGACCTTGGTTATTCTGACGGTGATTTGTTAGCTTCAGTGATTGGCCAGGAGTCCTCCTCTCTCTTGCTTTGGGCTGGGGAGTGTTCTGGAGTCCGCTTTGAACCTCTTTGCTTCTATTATGTTGGTAGTGTGGATGGCATTTATCCACCCAGGCTCCTTTCTCAAAGACCCATTGTGGAGTATAACCAAGCCTCTGTTGATTTGTTGTTTCTTCCGCCTTCCACCTCGGATCACCATCGCCATCCACCACTGAGTCGCCCCAACGGATCTTCTGCTCTTCTGCATTTTTTCGCTCCAGCTCGTCGACTAGGGCCATCTTAATTTAATTTTAAAAGGAGACAAATTTTATTCCAGTAAGGAATATGAACTAATTTGGTTGAGATCCAAATCAAGCAATTATAATGTGAAGGATGGGTACAACTCTATTGTCTCTTTGAAACGGAGGGATCCTTGGCCTTTTAATCTTTGTTGGGGGCCATTTGTACTACCTAAAGCTAGTGCTTTCTCATGGCTAGTATTGAAGGATGGAATTCTTACTAGTTCGAGGTTAGACAGATTGGGAATAACTCATATGTTCCCATGTGTTTTAAGTGGAAAATATTATGAAATTCCAAATCACCTACTTTTATGTGATTTTGCTTATAAATGTTGGTCATGGCTTTAAAGTATGTTGGGGTGGTATGGCCCTTTTCAATGTTCTTTATTTAAACATTTTCAATGTTGGCCCTCGCTCTTCAAAAACTCTTCTTATGCTTGTATTTGGGAGCTAATTCCCTCCATTGTGATATGGCAAATTTGGCTAGAGAGGAATAACATGATTTTTAGGAAGAAGCCTTCAGATATAACAATGGTCATCCAAAAGATTGAAATTACAATATCAAAGGCGGTTATGCCGAATCTCTTTAGAAATCCAGCCAATAACAAGGTGTTTTCTTCATGGGATGGTTTTATACAGAGGATTAGTCTTTATTAAAACCTACTCCAGTAAGAGGGTATGTCCAGTCTACTAGCCCTAGTCTTGATAGAAAGCTTATTAAATTGTCTCCCCCACTAGTTGGTATGGTGAAACTAAATTTTGATGGTGCTTTTAGGGAAAACCTTGCAAAATTGGGGGTTGGAATGGTCCTGAGAAGTTGTGATGGTAGGGTTATCAAAGGGGCATGCAAGTTGTTAGTGGATGGTACAAACAATGTGGCTGAGTTCAATAATTTTCTATTGGATTTAGAAATGGCTCTAACCCTGAAATTATCTCACATAATCATTAATCATTGAGGGAGATTCTTTTGTGGTGATAAATGCTCTATCTAAGGGAGTTCAGAAGTTTGGTATTTAAATTATTTGTTTGTCTTATACTCCGTCTCTTCTTCAAAAAATGGCCTTGCAGATTCTTTGGCAAATAGAGCTATTGATTTGTCCTTACCATATACTGAATTTTCACAATTAGATATTGTTTCATTAACATAAATGTTGTTCAAAAGATGGAATGGTTCCTGTGGAAGTTATCAATTTGGCTTGATTATCTATCGTGTTCTTCTTTAGTGGCCCATAAGGAATGACCCTATTGTGGACAACTATTGAAGAATCGAAAAATTTTGAGTCCTGGCTCTTGGTGTTCATATGACAGTTTGGTCACTTCTTCTGCACTGCCAGTTGATGGTCCCTTTGATGCCACTCCTTTTGGTATGTGTTGTATTTCTTGGTTTCAGCATACTCCATAATCTATGTTATCGTTACTAACACTCGCATCAACTTGTGTGTGATTAGTTCACATGTGGTTGATGGTTGTAGGGATGTGTTCATTATGATGATTAGTACAATGTTGATTACATGGTATTCAATTATCATGCATATGCTATAAGATGGCTATATGGAGGTAAGTGTTGGAATTCTCTGGCTACATTTTATTTTTTCTACTCGTGTGGCATTGAAAGTTATCTCGTGTTATGTACAAGATTTTGGGCCAACAATATATTTTTGTACTCTCCATGGGCTTTTTCAGGAAGCCTCCATGATTCTCACATGTGCAGGTTAAAAGAATTTGGTTGAGAGTCTGCAATATGGCACAGATTTTATTAATGCTTAATCTGGTATTGATTTTATTTGTGTGTGTGTTCTCTCTCAACACATTACTTAGCATTGCTTGCTTTCGTTTGAATGAAAATTTCTTTGGTCATGCCTCGGTGGTCTGTTCATGTGCTACCAAATTCCATGGATTACTGTTTTAGAGTCTATATCCTAGGCAGGTTCTATGAAGTCAGGGATAGTAGTCCATTCACAAGGCTCAAGCTACGTTGGGTGTTCTGCATTCAATGCTTGCAAGTGGAGGATGCTTTGGTCTTAACAGTGGGTCAGGACTGGTTGTGCAATAATTCTTCTGCCCTCTTGAATGAAGTGGCTTCTCTCTTTGCCCCGAACCTCATGGATGTTTTAAGGTGTTCAGAGATGGTAAAGTTTATTGCAAGTACCTATATCCTCCCACATATTTGTCCATTGCCTAAACTTGCTGGTGTTTTGGATAATTACAACTTCTATTTGGGTTCTCCAATGGTGGGAGGCCTATTTTATCATGCCACTCTTTTGTCAAGTCCGGTTCACTCCTCTCTGTTAGTTTCAATGGCACAGTACTTGGTTGGTGATAACCCTTCAGGGTTCTCTCTTTGTCTCAATGAATTGAGACCAATTATTGGCAACTACATATGTTGTAATGTTCAAATTTTGTTTAATGCAGTCCATTTCTTGTATAAGCGTGCAATTGTGGATCCTCATACTGTTCCTTTCTTCCCCCCTCCTACTGATATTGCTACTTCTTCTAAAATTTGCATTGATTAAGGAGGGTTTTCTTGTAAGTCTGGTGGGAAGCATTTTGTAGCCCTGCTTTCCTCTCAAGCTATGTGCATCTGCTCTTTTATATCAATATAATTACAGTGGCTTTGCCAGTTTTATTTAAAAAACACAAACCATGAGCAACTTGTCTAATGTGATGAACCCCCATCTATTGATCTTAATCTGATTTCTTCAAAATGTTTATAGCCTCATATAAAAGGAAAACACTCAATGAACTCACATTCTATGGTTTTGCATTATGAACTTGAATACCCTTACAACTGTCAAACTTTATAGGAAATGTTAATTTTAATTTGTTACCTCAATTAAAATTTTCTATTAATTTAGGTTTTAATTAACCACTTCAATTCTATATTTTTATTTATTTAGGTTTTAATTAATTACTTCAATTATAAATTTATATTAGTGTAGATTTTAATTAACCATCTCAATTACAAATTTATGGGAAATTTAGACTTTAATTGATCACCTCAATTATAAATTTATGCAAAAATTATGTTTTAATTTACCACTTCAATTACAAATTTTAAGAAATATGTGTTTTAATGCACCACCTAATTACAAATTTATGGAATTTTGGTTTTGCAATTGCTCACATTTTTTTGTTAAATCATATTTTAATGTAAAAATCCACCCCCCACTCTATCTCTTTAGATCAATTTTGAAAAAAACATGTGAAGCGGATTATGTCTCTACATACAAGATTTGCTAGGATTTCTATAGATTTTTCTACAAATTAGTTCTTATAGTATACCTTGCATATTAGTATCCTTTGAGTGTTTGAAATATTTACTTTCCATGTTGATTGCTTCTTTTACTTTGATATGCATCCTCATAGTCGTTCACATGAAAATCAAAGTGGGGAAAAAATATAATGGTGAAAATCACATAATTCAATCAAAGTACATCCATGTACTAGTAACAAGTATACAAGTGTCATATCCTTATGTGACATTTGGCTCGCGACCTTATCCTAACTTGTACCCATCATCACTCATTCTTGTGAACCATTCTTGATCCCTAGATTTCCCATTTGCCCCCTTGCATTAGATATTTGGTCTGGAATTAACCTAGTATTTTTTACAAATGACCTCAAACTTTTAAAATGTGTATTCAAGCCTTGCTAACCTTTTTCACCAGTCATTGTGAGCTTAATTAGTGCACGCTTGTGTGGATTTGTGTTCTATGCTATTATATCTAAGGAATACCATTATTCATTTTGAAATCATTAGAGAGTTTACAAAAGCATTATCATAGAACATTCATGATAAGTCCATAGTAGCATTATCAAATCATACATGTTAACATGCATAATCTTATGTACCCCTACATTGCATGTTACCTTTGATCATGAATCTAAAGTTAGTTAATTAGTTTATTTAGAAGCTTGACCAAAATAAAATATCATTGTCTATCAAATTTCTCAACTATGTTTTTAGACACTACCCCACTTCAAACTTAAATACCATAAATTGAAACATATATATTATAATCATCAATTATTTATATATTCTCATATAATTTAAACTTCAATTATAAATCTAATTAAATATTATTTAATTTATTTAAAATTTGTAACTTTATTCTAAATCTATTTCAATCTCAACTTTAGATCTATTATATTTTTTTAATTGATGAATGACAACGAGAATATTTATGTTAGATTAGGTTATCCCCTTTTAAAAGAAAGGAACATTGTAAAGGTTAATTCCTTAATTTCATACACATTTTTAGGGCTTCGAACAATTGGAGATTTTATAAGATGTTAAAGTTAGTTATTGCTGCGAAATTAAACATGAAATAACTCAAAGGAAAGGATAGCAAAATAACATGGAAAAGTTTACTCGCTTGCAAAAAGGGGAAAAGTAAACTTTAATAGGATTCGTAGAATCTAACAATATGGCATTGTGCAGAAACAAACAAATTGTGTTGGACTTTTTTATTAAAATGACATTATGACAACCTACAAACAAACAAAATGTTAAAAAGAAAAAAAAAAACCTCATGAGGGAGGAAAGTCTTACAAATGTTTTTATTCGGAAAGTTTTATCAACGTAGAATAGTTGGTAGGTACAGATATTTATATTTTGTCGCACAATGATTAATTGAAATTTTAAAGAATATGATGGTGAAGGAATTATTTACAGATAAGTGAACATCAATGATAATGTATGTGGTTGTATGATAGTTGATTGTGATACTCTAATGAAAATTACATAAAAAAACAAAAGTATGTTAAAAAAATCAAGATGAGACAAACACATATTTAGATACGCATGCTCATGATCACAATCAGTGTAATAGTAATCAAACATCTATTTAAGCATCTTCAAAACATATATAACAACATCAAACATACAATCTTTATAGATAACTTTTATTCATAAAAAATAATTCGTGACCATGATTCACCATTACCACATGGCCAACCATAGCATCTAAAGGGATATTTCCATAGGGGCATGGTTTTTTATTAGACATCTTTATGGTCCCATAGGCATTTGTTATAAATTGAGTTAACATTATTGGTTATTTTAAATATTTATCATTGTCACAAGCTATGTTTTTTTATGTTGCATGCTTTCACTTGATATTTCCACTTGACGATGATGTATTGTTGTGGTGTGCATGTTTCATGTGATTATGTTTGATCTTCGTAGGGGCAAAGGTGAGAGAATATTATCAACAAACTTTCCATCACATAGATAAGTACATTTCAGGTATACATTTTCTACCCACCCTTACATTTCCATATCATGTTCATAATTCATACTCATTTTTTCAAATTGCAACATCAAATTTACATTCATAATCAAGTTTTCCTCCTCAAATTATGCACACTCCTTTGTAGTACAAATGACTCAAGGGGGCATATTACCTACATTTTTTTTTCAATTTATGCACAACCTCACAAGTGGTAATAGCATTGGTTTATTAGATTGTCTTGATAAAAAAATTGGTATCATTTTTATTTATCTTATTTTATCTATATTTATACTTTGTTGTACATGCACACTTAGCTTGTACACACGTCAAAGTGGGGGGGAATTTTAAAGAATAAAATGGTAAGGCTAGTAATTTTTGTCCTTTTGTTTTATGCAACTTTTATTCAATATATTTTATGCATGATTATAGCATATAGTTTGACTGTTTTAGTGCACTCACAAATCCAAAAAACTAATCCATCCTTTTTTCATGTCATATCGCTCAATTCATAACCTTTTTTTACCCACTGTTTAATAGTCTACTCATATTGTACAAGATCACAACTATGATTTTTTTCCTAGATAAGATTGTTGGTGTGATAATATCCCTAGCTTTCAAAATTAAAATTATTGCATTCTAGATCCAACAATTTTGATACCTAACTATTAAAAGTTGACATGAGCGCAAAAAATCAAAATTATGCATCTAGGGAACATGTATTTAAAGACATCATCTTCTGAAATTTTCACACCATAGGGCAATCATCAAGAATATATTCTAACAAAAGCATCAAAATCATTTATCCTCTTACAAGTATCTAGTCACCACTTTTCCTCCAACAATAATCAATCTTTCAACAAATGACATCCATTATTAAAGAAAACATGGACATAGTCTCTCATTAGCTTGCATTGGACTTCAACAAGCATAAGTATTTGAATCAACAACATTTGTTTCCACCTTCCATTGCCATCTTTTGCCATTGTCACCTTTACTTTTACTATTAACTCGTTATCACTTTTATATTTACCAATGTACAAGGAATCCTTGAAGTTCAATCCTTTCATAGCACGCCCTATGGCACTCCTTAGCACCATCGCTATTTTCCTTTAATCAAATATCACTAGGGGAACAAATATTCCATGTACTAAAGAATTTTTTTCTCAAAATTATAAAAGCCTAAATGAGATCATACCATTTGATATTTTCAAATTTTACAATTCTATCTCCGACACTCAAATTATCTTAAACTAGGCATCTCTACTCTCTAATAAAAATTCAGTACCAATTTCTCAATTGCATATATGTGACATTAGGTAATTTTTACTTTTTGTCTTTTACAAGGTACACAACCTCAATCGTCTCATTTTTAGGTGACAACACAATAGTGTGTCCAATTTTTTTGCATGTGAGATATTTAAATCAATATTTTAAACCAAAATTTCACTTTCTATCACTTATAGAAAGCAAATCATTAATATTATGAAGATGTTGTGAACTATTTTTTTTTTTTGTACATTTTAAATCTATATTTTATAAAAATTATATATTTTCATTTTTAAAATATTTATTAATAATTTATTTTATAATTTATAATATTTTTAATTAGTGATATTATGTCATAGTGTGTAACTTTTTCAAAAAGATAAAAATTCATAATTTATTAAACACAACCCATTAATTTTTGTTACATGTTTTATTTATTATTAATTTTTAATTCAAATTAATTATTATTTAGAGTAATAGTATACTATAATGTATTTTTTTTGTATATATTCAAATTATTATTATTTTTTGAAACAATGACATCAAGATGGAGGGTGTGCATATTTATTATTTTTTTTTATTTTTTTATTTTCCATGTGCTTTAAACAAAGACCTTTAAGTTTGATAAAAAACCATGTTCACTAGAAATTACAAAATAAATATAACAATTAAATAAAATATATTACAAATTATACTTTTTAGAAATCTTACTTTGAGGGCTATGATCCTACAAAAATTCATGCCATAGTGATTACATTTGATTTTCTAAAATCTATTTTAAAATAAAACATTCTATCAAAATATATATAACCAAAAGAAGGAGAGCGAAATAAGGACCTTCTAATGAAGGAAAAAGGTGATTAAATAGTTTGACATGTGAATAAATTATATTATCTATAAATAAAATTATGTATTATGTCAAACTAAAACTGTAATTTAAATCAAAATTATTTGAAATCAAAACTATGTTACAATTTTTTATTTTAGTTAAAAAAAACTAAAAATACCTTCATTAGAAGGTACCTTTGGTTGAAGGCAATGGCTTCCATCAAATGCCTTGTACATGTGGCATGTACTTTACATTGAGGTAAAGTTTTTTCAATCAACATAAACCTTCATTTGGAAGTCCTAAAAGTATTTCAATTTATAACACACAATTTTGTGCTCCATCCCACAAGTGGGACACACTTTAATTCTTTCACCCT
Source organism: Sequoiadendron giganteum (assembly GCA_007115665.2). Lineage (NCBI taxonomy): Eukaryota > Viridiplantae > Streptophyta > Pinopsida > Cupressales > Cupressaceae > Sequoiadendron > Sequoiadendron giganteum. The sequence goes on from CM021103.1 coordinate 609,392,354, forward strand.
CCAATTTTTAAGAAATGTTTAATTTCTCTCTCAATTATTTCAATTCAACCTATTTACATACTTATCTTCTATATCTAAAATCCTTTTTTGTTTTAAATTTACTTATTTTCTCATTTAACACCTCTAAATATTTGTAGGATGTTTTTTTTATCCCTACATAACACTATTTCTCCATATCTCATTTTATATTCTATTTAACACTCATCAAATGTTCCAATGTATATATTTCAACTCCCAAAGTGTTAATCCATATATTAGTCATAAATTTCATGAATGTATGTCTCATATTTAAAAAATTACATATCTCATATCCTTGTATTCTATTTTTAGATCTAGAGAAAGTAAGCCATGAATCTAGATTTATTTTTTTCATTTTAAGCTTGCGGCTTGAGAATAAATTATCAATGAACATCAACCTAAATTGTACTTTATACATTTCGAGCACCAAGATTGAGAATCATAATGCTAAAATTTATGTATTCATGCTCCTCTCCCTTATGTTTTGGTCTCATTTCAATTAAAAAAGCATTTATACAACAACAAGTCTATAGGTGGAATATTTTTATACGAAATTTTCCTTGTGATCTTATCCCAACCTATCCTCATCATCAATAATTGTTAAGAACCAACCTCTTGACTCTTATATCTCCCATTAACCACCTTACATTAGATCTATGGGTGTAAAATTGACCCTAATTATTTCTAAGCAAGAATATCTAAACCTCAAACTTTTAAAATTCAAAAATAAAATTTAAGCCACATCTACCTTTTTTACTAGTTGTTGTGATTTGACTTGGTTCATTTTTTGTGAATTTTTGTGCTCTTTTGTTGTATTTAAAGACATTTATTATTCATTTTTAAAATTAACAAGGATTGTGAAAAAAAATTCCATAAAACTTTCATCTTACATCCATATCACCATTATTATAGAATACATCATTTTAGGTATCCCTACATGCTTGTTTCTTTATCCTTGATCATTATTTCAAAGTTGTTAAATTAGTCTTCCTAGGGGCTTGACCAAAGGAGTATAAATCCTTGCCTATCAAATTTATAAATGGTGTCTCTAGACATCAGCCCATTTCAAATATAGGTATAATGGGCCAAATCATATCTCTTATAGTCATTTATTATTTGTTTATTCACTTCTATAAATCTAGTTGTTTGATTCCATGAGCTAGAACAATTTTATAATTTTAGAGAAGGGGGACCAACCCCTCGCCGATCCCAGGTCATAGAGGATAGAAAGTTGAAATATTTCCTAAACTACCTCAATCGTGTAGATGTTTAATGGAAGGATAGAGGATGAAGAGCACTTTGAGGTGCTATTGTCACTCCGTTGACCTAGGAAACCGTGTTATGGGACTAGACGGGTAGAGTTTTGGGATTTAGACTATAACTCTTCTATCTCACTAGTGGAGGACAAAAGAACGGGAAAGGGATGATAATGTGTCGCACTAGCATCTCACTTGTGTGTTGGCATCTATACAAACAGCAAGCAGAAAGCAATAGGCAAAATACACCAAAATCTACTAACAGCCTAGTCTGAAGGAAACAAATGCAATGACAGAATGGAATAGAAGCAGAACAACAAAAGTAAATGCTATGAAAGTAACAAAGTGGATGAAATAAGAATGAGCTCACCAGAGGTCTAGTTCTCCTACAAGATCCACACAAATAGTGTACCTACACACAACCAAGAGGGGAAAATTTTGGGGCTACTTAGGGGTTTGCCTCAGTCAAACCCTCATTTTGGTGTTTCCACCTCCATGGATATCTAGTAGAGCAATGATAGAAATATGATAAAGAAGAAGAAAGGAAGTGCAACAATGTAAATATCACCAAACACTACCAAAGGCACTATGTTACTGAATTCCAACAACAAAGTAGTAAAGAACAATATCACCTTCGTACAAGGGCGCTCAAGGCCAATGGAGGAACTACAAGAGCACGAGCTTGGAAATTCAACATGAGCACAGCAGTCATGAAGGATGGCCTCGCTAGGAAACCAAGTCATGAGCTTGAGTTGTGGATGCAAAAGATGTTGTGATGTTGGAGTTGCAGCAAGGACCTTGAAGTGATGTGTGAAAAATGAATGTGGTAGAGCTCAAGAAGTTCAAGAATATGTTGAAGAAGTCCAATAAGCTAAAGAAGAAGGAATGAAGGTGAAAGATATCCATTTGAAGAGGATTTGGGGAGCAAGGATTCATTTAAAGGTCAGAAGAATCTCGTATATGCATTACACTTCAACCCCAATAGTAAGTGTAATGTTTATACGATCTTCAGGAGTAGGAATCATGTCAGGATGTAAGCGTGCTGCATAGATGTTTGTGTGTTGCGTGGGTGTCCCCGACAAATATTCACCCACTGACACTAACGATGCAAAGGGGGACTCTGAAGGAACTCTCTCTAATATAATTCAAACAAAAATATCCCACCCCATGTACTCTCTCATGAGGAAGCCCAAAAATATCATGTATGATGCAAAGGAGGTGCCCCATGTACTCTCTCATGAGGGAACCTGAAAGAAGACTTTGTAGAGTACTGCAGGCCTTGACAAGTGCTTAGTCTTGCAAAGAAACATGTCAGATGTAAAAATCCACACAGGCAAGTAGACAAACAGTCAAGCAATTGAAGGAGAATATTTCAAAGGGGTCCCTTAGGAAACCCATCGAAACAAGAAGGGGTTTACTCAAGGGATGCTCAACTTGAAAGTGTAATAATAGATTTCGCAAATCAATTCAACATCAAGGAATCCCTTTAGAAGGTTTCTTTTCATCAAGGAATTTGAAAGTAATAATTCCCCCATATGAGGGGAAAGTCAGGACCTATCCCATAAGACAAGGTGCTACAACTTCTTTCTTTATGAACACATGATGAAGGGAGACACATCTCACGAGGGGTTCTTTAAGGAATGCAATTTTAAAAAAAGATAGGGTGATTTTCAATGAGGGATTTGTTGGCCACTGAATACACCTTTTTGAAAATCAAAGAAAATATGATACAGTATCCCCCCTTAGGATGGTTCGTGCAAAACACAAGAGTACATAGCATCCTAAGGAAAGGAAAGAAACTCAAGTGATGTTGTGGCCAGTGGTACATGACTAGATGTAACCATGGAAATGTTGTTGCACACGTGAGGGACAAACACATAGGAACCATAACATCACAATGTAAGCAACACGAGTCATGAAATAAAATAGAAGAGATAGGGGGATCTGGTTTCACGAGGTCAGATCTACTCATGCTCATATAAATAATAGGTAATCGCAGTGCAAGGCGAAATGTCATCAATCCCCACCAGATCAGGAGGAATGTACGGAAAACAAAGAAAATAAAAAATTGGGTTAACCTGGAAGAAGGCCTAAATTCCCCCAACGCTTTGCATCATTCCCAATTGTCAAAAATCAAGGCACAAACATGGCA